>BMAV01009297.1:0-165125 GCA_019973955.1 Trichonephila inaurata madagascariensis
TTTCCAGTTAGTTGTTTGTTTTTAAAAAATGATTTTTCGTGGATGAGGTTCTAAGGTTGCATTTCCTTTGAGACATCATTTATTGTCTTGCCTACATATTTCTTATTTAGGTTTAACATGAAAAATTATTAGTGAATTGAAAATAAAACATCAAAAATCTTGTAAATATGACTTTAAATCTAACAATATTTTACACAAGACATAAAAAGCGTCCCATGCAAATGATTTCTTCCGGTTCCTTGTCGGTGTCGTGTCATGTAGTGCATAAAACCCGAATTGACATGCCAATCCATTAATGACTCGTTTACATCATAGAGCAGTGGTTCCCAAACTGTGTTCCACGGAACCCTGAGTTTCCATGAAAGATACCCTGGGGTTCTATGAGTCACAATGAAAAAATAAAGAAGAAATAAATACGTATTCAAAATGGATTCATGTTCTGTATCAAGTTTATATAGTTACAAGTATCTGTAGCTCGTCCTACTCATTAAAACTGAAATTTTTATTTATATATCATAACTTTATTATGCAACTCTTTTTGAACTTTTATTATAATATAATAAATTAATATTAAAACGCTTTATCTTTGTATACATATATATGAAGGACTTCCTACTAGATTGAGAATATTCTGTTGTTTCCTATCTCGAGTTGCATGAGATAATTTCCACTCGTTAGATAAAAAAAGGACCTTGCAAAATTAAATAGTTTTCTAATGGAAAATTCACCTTTTTGTATTTGTGGTAAAAATACGCATAATGTGGAAGGAGAAGAAACAACTTATCAGCATATTAATAGATTTGATGTTACAATCTAAATTTAATAAGAACAGCATCTATATATACACCGCTGTGTGCACACCGTAAATACAACACCAAGAAAGACAAGAGGTAGCACAACAAAATTTATTTTGTAGATAACATGTTGACCAAAAATCAAATGATTAAAGGTATAGACTTCTGTGAAGTGTGGTTCCTGCCAGAATCAGTAGCCAGAGTAGCCGCCACTGTTGGAGATCACCGCTGCCAAACGCCTCGGCATTGATTCAAAGATACTTTGGATGTGTTCTTGAGATACAGCAGACCAAGCACCTTCCACACGTTGCCAAAGTTGATCTGGTGGGGCAGCTAGGGGTGCAATCTGGGTTAATCGTTGATCAACCATGGACCCCATGTTTTCTATCGGCGAAAGATCGGGAGCGAGCCGGCCAGGGAGCAATTATCTGGTGATTGACGAAGAAACTTTGGACAATGCGTGCCTTGTGGTCGCGCATTATCCTGTTGAAATATGGCTGTGGCCAAGCCCTGAAGGTAAGGGGAAAGGGCAACTGGCCAACACCTCGGAGATGTAGCGCTGGCTGTTTTAAAGTACCGGCAATGCTTAATGAGGATTGCGAGAGTAATATCCCAAAACCACCCCATACCATATACCCGGTGCAGGACCAATGTGGTGGTGCATAAGCAGCTATTCAGCATCCTCTCTCCCCCGGTGTCTCCAGACTCAAATCCGACCATCGTGGTGTTGCAGACAGATGCGTGACTCGTCGTAAATGAAACTTCATTCCATTCTGCCGCCCACATCCTTCTTTCATCGCACCATTGACAGGAGACGTTTGTGGTTTGCGTCAGGGTGGACCAAGCAATGGACGTCTTTCGGACGAACCACTCTGCTGTAAACGGCGTCGAATGGTACGCGCAACACTGATTGATGCGTTATAGACTCAGTGTGTGTGTTACGGTTCGTGATGTGACTGAGCGATCCATCCTGCCCAGCGCACAGTTGATTGTCCTCACGTGAAGTGTTGCACTGGGTGGATACGATTCTACGTCGGTCCGTCGTACCTCCTGCATCCAACGGTCACATATCCGCATTACATTTGTTTGGTTTCGTCCCAAAACAACACCAATTTTCCTGAAAGATAATCCACAATCTCGGTAGTCCACTAACCTTCTTCTTTCGAACTCGGATACTTGATCAAAAGCTGATCGCTGTTTTTTACGGGGACATAACTGATCGTTTTTGAAAAAACCACAAAAACACAATTGCCGAACTTGGAAATCGAAATCTCCAAGCCTTAAATAGCACTTTGAGTTGGCGCCCGAGCGTGATGTGTGTCTGCGCTGAAATTCTAATCATTTGCATTCCTCACCTCCGCTAATGCATGTTGTAAATTTCATGTTATTTGCATGTTTACTTCAGGGTGTTGCATTTACGGTGGCCAGTAGTGTATATATATATATATATAAATTTTAGGCTGAAAATTCATACGAAATACACGGGTTTTCTCATACAGCAATAAACATTTTAATGCCATTCAGAGCATTGTGTTAAGTGAAATATACTTATCAAATTGAGTGGCCACAAAAACGAAGCACAAAACAATTTAAAATCTGAATAAGTAATGGGATTGCATTTAATCTCAATAGACCTAGACTTCGTCAGTTTGTGTGAAAAAAGTAAGCATGTATCCCAGTTATTAAATAATGCTTAGATAAGTGACACTTGGATCACAAATACTATTAATGAATAAAATTATATTATATTTTTTGAATAATAAATGTAAATACCTTTTTTTAATTGCCTTAATATAAAGTGCCCATAACATGTTAATCTACTTTAAATATTATTTTGAGATATATTTTTTGAAGTATGTGTATGGAATTGGATTCCACGAAAAAACATTTTCTCTAGTTCTAGGGTTTCCAAGAAAGCACCTCCAAATTCTAGGGTTTCTATGTGGTGAAAAAGTTTGGGAATCATGTTCTCATCTGCTGATGTGAAATGTACAAAATTTTCTTCTATTTATGGGGTGTCAATTTAATTTCAATTTCAGGCTTTGGTTCTTTTATACGCTTTCTCCTATTTTTTTGCACTTTGTTTTAAATTTTTAGCAGCTTTAGATACAGCGGAAGTTCGACTATTGGGTGTAGCAGTGACGGTGTCAAGCATTGGGACAGATGAAGAGAAAAGGCGTGCTTCAGTTTTTAAAGATTAAACTGAGGTAGGTAAATTACTATCGGTAGAAGTAGTAGATTGAGGAATAGGTAGTTGAGATTCACATGGTATTATCGGTAGAGCTGAAGATATAGATGTAGAGGAAGTAAAGAAGGGAATAGATGACTGGGACTCTGATGACATTGTAACTGTAACAGAAGATGTGGATGGTAATAGGGGTGCCTGAGTTAATGAAGACGTTGTAGAAACTACAGGAATAGATGAAGATATATTTGGTTTCCAGAGGGATGTAGATGAGAGACTCAAGCTGTAGTAATTTTAGTGATGAACATTTTACTTTTTGTAATATTTTCATCTGTTTGTGTTGAATTGCTTATAGTAGAGTATTTGGGCAGCCTGAGCGTAGATTTGAGATAACTGTGGGACTATTAAATTTCAGGTTTTTTGGATACGAGATATTTTTATTAATTCTGATTGAAAGTATTTATTTATTAGTTTTCTATTTGGGGCATACTTTTGAACCAGGCCGAATGACTCTATGAACAGTTGACTTATTTCTGCTCCAGATTGCAATCTGTAAAAGAATGTCCTACAGTTGCACATCTAGAGCACATCAGTTGTCCACGGCAGCAGTTTGTGAATGTCTAAACCTCTGGAACTTGAAGCAGTGCAGAGTATTCAGGATTTATGCACTTATTTTGCAGTTTAAATACTCAGATTTGATTGTACAGTATAACCTGTTTTTGTGAGTTCTTTTTTTGTGTGATTTTCTTTTTGTGCGATTTGTTTTGTGTGATCTTTTTTTTTATGCGGTGTATTAATTTCAATGGCTTTGGCGCTACTGTAATGATTTATATCTATTTAATAGTAGCGTAACGGAGAATGTTAGGACCCCCTTCTCCCCTGAAAGTCAAATTTCGCCATTAATATTTTATAAATTGGGTAAATACGTGTTTAGCGTTAGTCAAGCCTTGAGCCCCTAGAGTCCTGCCCTCCGTGGCAGGACTCAATAGCTTTGGCTCCACTGTAATATTTTCTATCTATTTACCAGTGGTGTAACAGAGAATTTTAGGATCCCCTCTGAAAATCAGGTTTTGCTTTTAATATCTTATAAATTGTGTAAATACGTATTTAGCGTAAGTCATGCCTTGGACCCCTAAAGCCCTCCCTTCCCCCCCGTAATGCGGGGGTGTACGTTACGCCATTGAAATGTAGACACTTCAAGACGCTCTGTTCATTTCTTATAAACAGTCTCCCGACAATACGCATTCAATTGATTTCTCTCAACGCTCCAGCAGCTCGCGATTGATTGAAGACGAAACTTTCAATGACAGTGACATTATGAATTTATGAGTTATTGGATAAATTAGGAAGACGGACAAGAAGAACCGGATTCTTTGAGAGTGGATAAAAATATGCAGGGATCCAGCTTTTCAACAAATTGGAAAAGCATTTTCTTCAATTAGATACCAACTAAGAAAGGAGTATAAAATTCCAACAAGGGCTTCAATCATGTATATATGGTTATCGTGACATTTACAAGCAACTGACCACCCGACTTTCGTCACAAAAACTTATCTCTTACTTTATGTTGCCAAAAAATAAATCAATTGAAATTGTACCTTCAAGTGACGAAAGCGATTTCGAATTTGTTGCTGCAATATCCGATCTGAACGTCCTTCAGCTTTTTCGTTTTTTTATACAACTGAGTTAATCATTTCCGTTCTGACAATAAGCTAATATTTCACCAGATATAGCACGTGCTGATATGGATTGTCGTCTACTTTTTTGAACAGTACTTCAAACAATTATTTTACGTGATCTATCCACTATATGGAACATTTGGAATCCAATGGGAAATTTACTGCTTTTATCCTAGCATTTTGCCAATTCTTAGCCAGACGATTTTGCCAGAAATTCCGTATGATATAATCTGAGAACTTTTTATCACTCTGTGTTAAGTGGAGAGTGTCTTGTATCTATTTCAAAAATGAATCAACGCCTAACTGAGCATTTTATAACAAATTTTAGAATAGTTGGAACAAATCATCAAATTGTCAAAACTATTACACTTAATTTTTGATACACATTTTCAAACTTATTTTGATGCAATTAGACAACATCGCGTTTCATTGATGCATGTCTTAAAGTGTGTAGAAATTGACTTTAATATAATTTACTTTATCTATTTTATGCTATCTGTTAGCCCTTTTTTTTGTTTAGATATTTATAGGAAAATTTTGCATGCACCACACATATTTGAACTTATATAAAATATTAATTTCGAAGAAACTATCATTTCTGAACAAAAAGAATTTTAAAATTTTACATGCTTTAAAATATTTCAATATTTTAAATTTCTTTTTTTTCTTCTATATTTTTAATAATTTCAAGCAAATTATTTAAATTCTATAGTGTTCTGTTAATGTTTTAATAAATTTGCGGTTTCTTAGTTTTTAATTAAAATATTTTCTTGGTCTTTTTGCATATTAATTTTTCTCGGGATGATTTTAAAAATTATGCTGCAAATCTTACATAGAAAACAGAATAAAAAAAATTACTTACGCTCTTTTCCGTTGGTTCGTTTTGATTAATGAGTAATCAATGTCCTACATCAAATTGTTTAAATTTTCTAGCTAAATTTTAAAATGCATCTTTATTTCTTATCTTAGTTACTTTTTCATTTACCTTTGCTTATTTTTATCCTTAAATTTAATTTATCCATGCATTTTATCCTTGAGTTATTTCAAGTGAAAAAAATATTTTCACATTACTGTGAAGAAAAAGCAATAAAAGATAAGTGTTTTTTTTTTAATTTAACTATAAATTTGTGTTCTATCTAAATGAATTCACACACAAGGAAAAGGAAACAAAGAGACTAAATTTTATTTCATTTAAATGTAAGTACTAAAAATTAATAAACTTTATTTAAACACATAATTCAATATTATTATTAACACTTACTATTAACATGTTTTCTATTGAAAAATAATTTGGCATCAAAGACTATCAGTTTCTTAAAATTTCTCTTCTTAAGAAAATTTCTTTCAACAAAAAGACTCCTATGTATGAGTCCGCTACAAATTCTTTCTTTTTATAATCTGTTAATACAAATGCATTCTGCTCTTTGATATCCTTGATATTGTCCATGTGTGTTTAGCGCCTCTATTTTTTTACAATACTCTAAACAGTCATGAGGGTTATCGGGACAAAACTAATTATAGATGTTCTCCTCCTGTGCCAATTTAGCTGAAAAAAATGAAAAAAAGACATTAATTCCATCAAAATTATTTGCATTTTTGAGATGGAAATCGAAAATTTTATATAATTCTTAACCCTTTTTCTATTATTGAAAATAGTTAATTAAACATCAATCAGTTGAAACTTTAACCCTTTATCTACCCCGACAGTACTTATAAGTATCACTCAATGGCGCATACAAGGGGGGGTCCTGGGGATCCGGACCCCCAAAGCCCTTGATCTTTTTCCGATTGATTATAATTATAAGTATATAGTACGTAAAATTTAATTAAGTATTTGTTATTAATGATTAATTTTATTAACTAATGCTAATTATTTATTCAATAATTAGTTTCTTACTGTGTTTTGTTCCCGAAAATCGACAAAATCAAAAGGAGCATGATACAAGAATGGTGAACTATCGACCCCGGACCCCCCTTGAAAAATTCCTGAGTGGGCTACTGGTATCACTCAATTTAAAATTACATAGAATAACCCTTTTTACGAGTACTCTGACGATACTTTGCAGGCATATTCTTTTAAATCCACTCTTCCAAGATATATGGCAGCACGGGTTCTATGATGAGTATTTTAGCGAGGAAGGCGAATAGTTTTATAGTAGAAATTGCGTTTTCAGCTGACGGCGTTTTCAGCGGATTGCGAAGATTGTCATTTTTGTTCGAAAAAATAGTTAATGTCAAAAGATAAGTGTCTTATTTTTTATACGTCAATGAAGAACTTAGAAAACAATTTGACTATTTAATTTAAGTGAACAGTGTGTATAATTAATTTTACAGTAGAATATCTTTAATTAACTAATTAGCTCTAACTAATTAAATTTCCAAAAGTTGAGTATTTTGTTTATGTATATCCCTTAATTTTCAATGTAGTGATTCAAAAAAAAAATACAGCAAGAACAAAACTGCAGTAAATCATAATGCGGTAGATAAAGTGTTAATGTAAGTCATGGGAAATATATAACTACTAGTTAAACAACAAAATGTACTTGATGTTAGTATGTAAAAGCCACAATATAATAAATTTTAAACTAAGACAGCTTTTTCAAATTGCACCGCTCTTCATGAAATTTGACCCGACATCCTTCCTAGGAATTCTTTTGAAAAATAACCACCTGAATTCCAATGTAACCCATCACCCCCCGTTTTCTATTCACCGTTTCCTGTCCTATTTTTGTCCTTTTTTTAATGATTTCATGCCCAGGAATTTTATTTTGAGGATGGGATAAGTATTTTACTCATTAAATACTTTTGAGGAGTTACAGAGATAGAAAGTCTTAAAAACAAGAGCATTTATGCCAAGCAAGGATGTATATTTGAATCCTCAAAGTTTTTCATCTATTCAAATCCCGGGCTGGGCAAGGTTGACTTAGCATTTCATTGGGTTGATAAATGAGTATCAAGCTTTCTTTGGGACTAAAGACTGGGAATTAAACACACCTCAGTGCCCAAGGTAATGAAAACTGAGATATAGGCACAGTATGCCTAGGCCCTCTATGGGCTGTAGCGCCACTAATTTAGTATTCCCTACATATTTCAGTTTTCAGCCCTCCCCTTTTTCTTCACCCAAGCATTTCAAATAGCAAAAATATATAACAACTACTTTGGCTAAAAGTAGGAAAGAGAGAGGAGATCCCGTAGCCCTCGAAAAAGTTTGGAAGATTACAACGTTGTTGCTCTGAATAACATCCGAGCTTCGTGTCTTACACAGTAAATCTTTTTCTTAGACTCGTATTCAAGTTCAACACCCTTATCACTGTAGTCGTGAATCATTATCTTCACTCAGTACATGTTTCGCGATCGGAGATAATACTTCGCGGTGCATTAGTCTGTGTTTCCAAAAATTAAGTTTTGCTGAACGAACTGATTTCTTTCTTCGTTATCTTAAATGTGAATTATACTACGTGGATAAAAGTTATTTTAATACCGAGCATTGATTTATTGTTTAACTTTGTTGTCCCAAACGAGTGTAAAATCATTACGGTAACTTATATGTTTAAGGATCCGACATTCGGAAGTGTTTTTAAAAAAGCGAAAAAATTTTTTATAAATTTTTAGTGTCACTTAAATTAGAAAAAGTATGAAATTGTTTTAAGAACATTATGACTAAAACAAATTTTTTAAAATAAATATTTTAAAAAAATTAACTTAAATACCTTTTTCAAAAAGTTCTCCTTTTGAAAAAAACTTTAAAACAGTAATATTTTGTCTTTTGATAAATTAAAGACTTCTCCAGAGAGTCCCCAAATAGACTTTTTAAAAGTTCCCTTATTTTCAGAGTTACTACCAATTAAATAATTTTGGGTTTTTTTTTGAAATTTTTCCCTCTGTTGTGTAAAATATGGATAAATCCATTCTAAGTTATATGTTTCAAAAATTTACTTAACTCTATCAGAGATCGAGCTATATACAGGCAAAATATTATTAAAATAGAAGCATTTTTCATAAAAGGAGAATGTTTTGAAAATGGGTCCTTCTATGCTAATTTTTTGTCAAAATATTTTACTTAAATAATTTTTTGTTGTAATAATACATTTAAAACAATTTTATATACGTTTTCTAATCTAAGTGACACTAAATATCATAAATATTATACATTTATAAGCTTTTGCAAAATCACGATTCCGAACGTAGTCGGATACCTTAAGATGAATCGTCTTTAAAAGCAGGTTGAAAACCCCTTTCTCCACTTCTTAAAATTGCTTATATTTTACTTTGATCGCCAAGTTGGTAATAAGGAATAGGATTTAGTTATGTACCATATTTACTCGAATCTAAGCCACGTTTTTTTTTTCAATGTTAATGCCACTGAAGATAGGTATAGGATGCGGCTTAGAATCGAAAGAAAAATTCGTTGTATGAGTTAATCAGAGCAATTACTGGTTCATACATCCATTTAAAGGTTTTTATTCTGATAATATAACTAATTATTCACTTTTTATTAGCTCTGATCTTAAATTTATTTTAATGTCGTAAAACTGGATAACGATAAACTATTTTACATTGTTTTTTTTCATTTTTTACAAAGACGTTGCGAATTTGGGGTGCGGCTTTGATTTTAATAAATACGGTATTTACAAGCGATCACGCTGTATTGACGAAATAGCTCAAAGTTACCCGTAAATCAGTGCTTCTCAAACTTTCAATACTTGCGACCCAATTTTCAGTCATAGTTTTCATCGCGACCCTCCTTCTCCTCCATCCTAACAATAACAATGTATTGAATTCAATAATAAAGTACTTCAAAGTAAATCTACAATACGAATTTAATTATAAACAGTACAAATTATCAAGAAAAAGTATTTAATTTTTTATATAATTTTATATATGGCAAGCCCATGGGAGTACTGGTAGTTTTTAAATTTGTTCTTAACTTGGTATTGTTAAATTAATTATCAAATACAGTGTGCAGTACTGATACAAATTAATATATTATATCAGTGTAAATGCGCAGTTTATTTTTTTATTATGTCAGAATGTATTTTGTTTTACTTCTTTTCGGTAAATTAATAATAGTTTTAAACAATGATTTATCTTCGACTTTTCGATATGCTCGCGCCCCCTAGGGGGCGAGCCCCACAGTTTGAAAAACACTGCCGTAAACCGATGCATCATACTGTGCCCATAGTTTAGCTCTAAATTCCTTAATATCTCACGAATAGTTATTTTTATTTGACTTCAACCATCCGATTCCTAAGCACAAAATTTAGTATCCTAATATTCTTGTCAGCTGTAAAACAAATTTCTCACTACGAATCCTTTCAAATCTAAGTTTTTCAATAGTTTTCATGATTGTGTATACCTGGACATTTGCTTGGCATGATACACTTTCCTATAGGTCCTCTAACCAGTCCTCCATCACAAACACAGCCTTTCTCGCATTTTCTAGGGCATGGTGTGGGTTTCTTGTAGTTATCGCAAGTCTTTTGACAGTGACCCATGCAAAGGCTGATGTGTTCTCTGGGAGGACAAGATCTTTTCCTATTTTTCCTTTCTATAAAAAAAAATAAAATAACTTCTAAGTTTAAACCCGAAACCTCGTTTGTTTTCTAAATTTTAGGTAGAAATATTTTAATGTAAATTTTAAATTTTTTATTGACTATTTCTAAGCTAAACCTAAGTATTTGAAATAATGTTTGAAAAAAATACTTGGAAATAAACATTTACTAAATACTTATAGAAATCTATAATTATGGGTCTTTACTTATAATACCAGTACTTCACTCAAATGTTTTCTTATTGTCCGTCTAGATATTGATCTGAAATCTATTGTATTCTTTTTGATCATGAATACAAATCAAATGTACCTTCAACTTAAATATTGTTTCATGAAAACAGACATCTACGCATTTTTTTTGTTGCTAAAATATTTTGAATAGAACAATAATCTACTTATTTGAGTGATGGAATTAGCCCATTCACTTGCTTTCAGAACTGAGAATTTCTATATGTTATAACTCATCTGCAATGGAACAAATTCTTTGAGGAATACTATTGTCTTAGCAACAATATTACTATAGTAAAATAAAACTAATATCTACTTTCTAGTTGTGATATATAATCATAGTTTCTATTCCAACTACTGTTTTCACATCAATGCATATCATTATTTATGCTTTATTTGTTTATGAAATTGCTTTCATTGATTGTATTTTACAAAAAATGTTAAACTAAGAATATTCATGCGATTGTTTTTCTAGCGACTGTGTGTACACGAAATTAACCGGAAATAGAGATTTCAAGTTAGGAAAATATAAATTTTTAAGGCTTTCACGGCTGTTTTTTTTTAATTAAATAACAAATTGGAGAAAAGAGTAACATTCAAATCTAAAATTGAGAATAACAAAAATTCATAAGAGACAAAGAAAAGTCTCATAAAAACACTTCTTTTCTTTTCTATAAGTTGGTATAGTGGCATGCATAAAGTATTTTTTTTATCAGATATTGGCACTCTTCTTAAAAAAGTGGACTACCTCTGGTCTACACTATGCTACAGAGGATTTATTTATCTTAGTTATGTCTAAATATCTTCCATGTTAAATTGGGACTCTAGAGTGCGTAATTTTTCATACTGTGTCAGTTTCAATGTATGCAAAAGAGTAAAGTGTTAATTATTCCAATTAAAAAATCCATTCATGTCAATGTCTCTGATCAGATTTCTTTATTTTCAACTACATAAAACGCTTAACAACTTTGCATCTTTTCTTTTATTATGATTCAATTTCTATATTGGCCAAATAAAATTAATTTGGTTAATAATACGAGAGAGTGCCCCCTGTCCTCCTAATGGCATGGACAAACCCCCATTGTTGAAATTCTACAATGAGGTTAATTCATGTGACGTCATAGTCACATGATAGTGAAAGCCACGTGATTCTAGCCAATCAATTCAAAAACTCATGTGACGTCATAGTCACACGATAAAAACTATCTTGTGTTTCCAACCAATCAGTTCACGCGCTCCTGTGTTGCCAAAGTTTTGCTCTTTGCAGAAACTTTCTCTTAAAAAGTACATATGTATACAAAATGCATTTTATTTAAAAGTATTAGCATAAAATACAACTTTTTTTAATTTAAAATAATCTTTTTGAAGAAATTGTTTTCCCTAACATTTAAACATCTTTACCCAAATATGAAATTTGAAATTTTATCTGAGTTTTACAAACAGAACAACAAGTATTATTAGTTTAATGTTTGTTTTGAATTCAACGGAAAACACGTGTTTGTTTTTATCATGTGACTTCATGAATCAAGCCCATTGTTCATACACATTGCTCAAATTGTAAGACTGTAATTTACATATATTATTTAGTTCTATTTTATTTCAATATATTGTAAGCCGAAAAAAAATTTCAGTCTTCATCACCACATTTTAAAACCATGTTTGGAATCATTTTTGGCAACTTCGTAACCATATGGATGCTTCTGGAAATTTTAAATGGAAAATTAAATGTTTCTGTAATGTTTCACATCATATTAATATAAAAAAACGCAACAGGGAAATTTATTAAAAAAATAAATTACTAATAATTGATTTAAATGGAATGAAAAAACACACTAATTAAAAGCGCATAAGTCTAAAATAAATGAATATTATACATTTGAGCATTTTAAAAAACTTTTCCAAACACTTAACACAATTTTAACTTTAATTATATCTAGAGTTTCAGTATTTTTATATATTATAAATATATCTTGAACTTCTCATATTTACAGAATAATGGCTTCATATTGCAAAAATGGTACAAATACATATTACAGAGAGGGAAAACGTCATATTATTAATCTTTTTATTCAGTGTTTACCTGGTCCACTACAGCATTTTGTAATCGGCATACATTTATTGCCTCACATAGCCTCTGTCACACTTACATGCAGGTTTGCAAACGTTTCATTTACAATATTTTCATCATTCATGATATCTAAATTTAGTGATTTTGTATTTTTATATTATACAACTTTTTCATTTCATATATAAACTGAATAACTAATTCATATGCTGAAAACATTTTAAATCTTCTTGTTATTACTATTAATGTGGTTTCTGTTGTTGCTATTATGTTATTGTATAAACACAGAGAGAAAGGAAGAAAACTTCATATTATTACACCTTTACCGCTGCTGTTAAGTGCTTACCTGTTAACCTAGGACATTTTCCTACCGGTATACATTTTCCATTGGGCCCTCTCACATGGCCTTCATCACATATACATCCAGCTCTGCAAATCTTCGCGCATGGAACGATTTTGTTGTAGTTGGTGCAGTTTTTCTGGCAATGAGCTAAGCATTTATCCCAGTGTTCGTGTTCGCGACATTGTTCGGGACCTGCAAGTGCAATTATTCTTTAATTCTTGCTTATATCACACTATAATTTTAACGTATTTAATTAAGGTTCATATAACAAAAAATCTGCATAAAAAGTTTACAAGATAGAAGAATTCAATAATATCCTTTAAATCAGCAAAAGTTATCAAATGACGTAATTTTACGCAAAAAATATAACCTGAGATAGAGAGAAGTTTGTATCAAACTGAATCAGCAAATGTCTTAAAAATGTACGAACACATAATTCCAAAAAAACACACACACACACATTTCAGAAAAAATCTAATATATTTTCCTGATTAATAAAAAATGATATATATAAGTGTTCGCTTTTTCTTCTTAAAATTTTTTATAATTATAATGCAAAAGTCGGAAAAAATATTATTTTATTCATGAAAATTGCACTGATTACATCCAAAATGAATAGTATTAGTTTCTGTATTCTGTTGAAGTCAAACAGGATATCTTTTTTCCAGAATATTTTCTGCTTAAAAAAATCGTTTTTAAATTAGATCTTATCATTTACATTAAACTATTAGCATCAGCTTTCAACCACTTTCTTGAAAACGCTTCTACGATTTACGGAATTTAGTTTTTTATTGTGTACTTTATTTATTTAGAACTTTCTTTCCAGCTTGAATAATTTCCATTGATAAGCATTTTGTGTGTGTGTGTTCTTTTAGAGAATTTGTTAAAATTATATTTTAGCATTCAGAGAAATGAATAAAAAAACTGTTTTGTCATAACTGGTGAAATTTTTATGAAACCGATGCTTGTCTTATTCACCAAAAAGAACATGTTATTTAGACGAGACGGGTATTTGTATGTGTTCCTATTTTAGAATAATAATATATAAAACTATTCTCTCATTTTCAACTTTTTTTCGAGAGAGAACTCTGCGCCATTTATTGGAATATCAAAAATGATTTTCTTCGAAAATACGTTAGGCACTCCGTAAAACTATAACTCTAATCGAAATATTTTTAAATACGTTGCTGTATATATACAATATAACTTTGCTGAATTTAGTAAATACGATTTCATTTATCAAACAGGTTAGATTCACTTTTAGGAGAGTATAAAAATTCTATTTTTCACGATTAACGAACTAAGAAAAACATTAGTTTTCGCATTTACTATTAACATACAGCAGAGTCCCACTTAAAAAGCGCATCTTATAGAGAGTAATTCCCTCAACGAACAAAACAAATCATAAAAAATTTATTGGCCTTACGAGCAACCTTTCTCATTGCGAATGGCGAAGAAAGAGGTTGCTACAGTAATCTGTGTTTAGTATTTATTCCGGGAACATCTTAACGGCATATTATTTGTCATTTATTTTTACAGAAAGTTTAATGTTTTCCAAAAATTTCTCTAAAAATAAAACCGCAAGAGAGCTATAAGAGAAGAAAATTAACCGTAGAAATTAACTATCTACTCATTTGATAGCGAAACGAGGTGTCAGCGTAGTTAATCTAGCACGCAAATACTATTATTTTACATCAACTATGTATACAATCCTCAAGAGAAAGGTCCTGGTTCAGGAGATAGATACCTTAGAAGGAATATCTAAGTAATGGATATGTATTTTCGGAGATGTTGTTGATGGATATGTATAAACGAAAGACATTTGTAAGATGACACATTAAATAAAAATCATTTGTAAGATGGGGAGAAGATTTAACGTATCTCATTAAAGAGACAACAGAATCAGCGATGGCCGACGATGAATTTAAATTTCGAGAATTCAGTGCTCACACCTTTGTAAGGCACAAAAAAAGCAGAAAGTTACAACAATTTGGTAGAAGAGAACTTCAAAGTTAACTCCAAGGAACTGGGAAATTCTGAAGGCTACCTGTTGTTACAGATCTTTGATAGCGACGAAACAGATCTTTGTTGAAATATAAGACAAAATTATTCTTTACAAATGAATTTATTGTTTAGGCAAATACTGACTCTATTATTCCCTTTATTTCATCATATACATCCACAAGTGTAATATTATGAAGGCAATAGAATTACAGGATTTCATAGATTGGTACATCTTTTGCAAAATCAAGCCAATTGTTATTGAAAGCAACTAATTCACTTGAGAATCTCAATAGATAATTAACATCTAACTCTCAAAAATTTCCATTGTCTCATCATAATAGTATTATATTTCTAACAAAAGTATCGCACCTTTTTCGTTTCCTGATCGCAACGGGCATTCATCCCATGTAACGCATTTTCCATCAGGTCTCCTGACTAATCCCTTGTTGCAAAAGCATCCCTTCTTACAGCAATTATAAGGACATTTGTTAACGTCAATTTCATCAAAACAAGTATTCGGGCAAACTGATCCACACAATTCATAGTGTTCGTTCGGCGGGCAATTCGAGATTCCTGTATTAAAAATTTTGTTAACTCTTAGCCATCAAGTATAAATATCATTTAACAGTATCAAATATTTCGAACATTTCTGTAAGTAAATTCATAACTTTGCTAAATTCATTACCATTCTTCATTACCATTCCATACCTTCACTCTAACATTTTGAAAAAGTATTATTGGAAAAGTATTTGTGGAAAAGTATTATTTTTATTTGAAATACTTTAATTCTATTCAAAAGTAGATTTCTTTTGCAATTTTTAAGCAAAAAATTGAAAATCTAAAGGGTTCAAAACTAGACGTTAAACAGTGTTAAGGTTGATATTCTAAATAAAATCAAGAATCTTCTTAATCCTTTTATTCATTGCTATTTGTTAACTAAGGACAAATCAGAATTACTCAGAAGTTTGGTGGTGCTATATAAATAATTTACCCTTGAGGTCTATTATTCTATGAATAACAAGCTTATGTTTCAATTTGAAGTAAGCCACCAGACACAGATATCAGGATGCAAGAAAGAACATAACAGTCGTAATATGCTATAAAAAAGATTCCTTGCAGTACAACACTGTTGTTTACAATGGTTGTACAAGCTTAACAGGACCAAGCCTAAACAGTTGCGATTCAGAGGATACATCTGGTTGATAATAGTGCATTTTCAAAGCAGCCGCATGCATTCAACCATATTTGTGGCATTAAAAATCACGAAGAATGTCATATCTAGGCATTGAAAGAGGTTCCAAGCAGATGAAAGTACAAGCATACATGTTTCACTACAGATCATCCCCAAGTTACAACACAGCAAGAGGATCTTTATTCAGAAATAACTGATATAGACGGTAAGAATAATATAGCCAATATGTCCTCATTTTTGTCGAATATATTTCACTCACGACAGCTCTGCCAGCTCCTGTTAGCTCAATGTTGATAACATATTAACCGAAAATCTTTACAACCTGACTTTGTGCTTGTTTTTGTCGAATCCATGTTTTCAATTCAATTGGACTCGCGTTTTATCTTCATGTGGAGAACACAAGGGACACGTTACAAACATTAATATATCATTTATCTCCCCCTCTACTATGTTACTATACTTCAC
This sequence comes from Trichonephila inaurata madagascariensis, assembly GCA_019973955.1. Taxonomy (NCBI): domain Eukaryota; kingdom Metazoa; phylum Arthropoda; class Arachnida; order Araneae; family Nephilidae; genus Trichonephila; species Trichonephila inaurata. Next base: position 16,507 of record BMAV01009297.1, read on the forward strand.
GTGTGGGATGTTGAGCACTCACATAAATAATATATATACAAGGTCTGTTCAAAAAGTATCCGATCTTCGGCCAGAAAAAATATTTTAGTTATTTTGCAGGAATAGGATCCAAATCAAATTTAAAATAGGACCCTTGCTCTTTTACAAGCTTAATTCCGCATTCCTTCCACAGCCAAAAAAACTTTTGGGATGGTGTTCAACTCCACCGTCGAATTCTGTCTCATCTCATCTCAACTCTGAAAACAGGATCCTTTCAATGGCATTTTCACTTTCCTCAACAGCTAGAAGACGCAAGAAGCCAGGTTAAATGTTTATAGTGTCTAGTAAATCCTATGCAACTGCAAGATGGAGTTATTTCTGTTCCCCCAACAAAAGCTTGGGAACAAATTTCACAGCCTCTCTGTGCATGATCACATAAAATTGCAAGTGTAGAACCTGTATTAATCTCAACTTGTTCACAGCAGTTTATCTTAAGGTCAAACGACGATCTTTCTCTATCAGACTTTCCACCTTTTCAACAACAGCTGCATTGTGTGGTGGGTGACCTTCAAAAACACTGATCACTCTCTACCTGACGTGCTGTCACTTTTGAATCGGTTGAATCCTTACTTAATTTGCGTGATCCCCCTAGTATTGTCTCCATACACTTATTGAATCAAATGAATTGTTTCACTTAGAAAATCACCAAGATTTTGTTAAAAAAATTGATGCAGAATCTGCTTAAAACGTTCAGTCATCTTTAGAAAAAGGAAAACCCGATAAACACATATAACAGCACCTCATTAGACTGCCTACAGAAAAAGACTAGTACACTAGAACGAGGGGAAAAAATTCAAGCATTTGCATTAATGTGTCACCTCCCACTGCGCACAGTGGCACCATTTCAGAATCTCTACTTTGTGCAGGAAAATTCAAGGTTGGATACTTTTTTAACAAACCTTTATACCACTCTCCAAACGAAGCATGGCAGGCTCTACTTATCGGGATATCATTGTATAACGCCGTTTGTCTATTCAAGGGTGAAGTAGACGAAGACATTCTATGTATTTATAACAAGGCACGTTAGCAGCATGCAACCATAATCAACGAATGCCTTAAAAACAGTTCATCATACTTATGGAATGGCAAACATCCGCCCCAATTTTGACCCTGTAGAGTTAATTTATCTTAAAACTGAGAGCTCCGCAGAAAATGTTTAACTAATTACATTACCAGCATGTTACTAGGTGGACACATTATTTTGTCAAAATGAATGAAAAGGAAATATGTTTCCGCATAAATTAATTATGTATTAGACAAGTGTTCTCATTACAAATACAGTGACATTATGAGTGCTTTTTTTAAAGAAAATTTTTAGAAAGTACTACAGTCAGTACTAATTTCCTTGAATATACCATGTTTAATTTTTACAGCTTTTTCTTACTAATTTCTAAGTATATTTTTAATTTTGTTACACACTAGGTAACTTAATTAAAATGTTTAAAATCTTTCTTTAGATTTACAATCAATTAATGGGTTATTTCTAACATATAGATTTATAATATTTGTGTAGTGAAAATTTGATGAAAAATGCATAATACAATTTTTTGAAAGAATTAAAATTATATAGCTAGAACTATAGAGGAAGAAAATGTTCATGCTAAGAACGTATATGTCTAAGAAGAGTTGTGTAAAACAATACATCTCAATATTTCTGAATACCTTTCAAACAAATAGAATTGCCAAAAGAGACATTATCATAATTTTTTCGTCTTTTTAGCTTACAGAATATGTAAACATGTTAAACTATTAATTGTATTTTTTACTGTTCTTTTTCTTTTTACAAGCTTTCTGTTTATACTTGCTTTGAAGAGATGCTGACGAGATGCATGAATGATGAAAAAAAAATATTCTTTCCCAGATATCTTTCTCAGTAAACAGCTATGGGACAAGGAATATTTTCACTAAACTTATGGTAAAACGTAAATTTCAAAGAAAGACTTAATAACTAAAATAGGTGCGACAGAAAATTGTTCATTTATAAATTTTCCCAAGCTGATTGAATACAATTTCGTTCAATGTAAACAAAATATGAAGTTTTGATTAATGGATCATGGAGTCTGGGATTTAATCAACCGAAATTTTTAAAAAATGTGAAAAAATTACTACAAAAAATAAGAAGCGGGAATTTATTCTTCTAAAGCAAAAAGCATATATTTAAATATTTCAATGTTTGGAGCAGAAATACTTAAACATTGTACACTATCAGTGGAAAGAATTCAAGGCAAAGTTTTTGGTTTGTTTAAATCTTGTCTTATTAAAAAAGATACATTTTGTATATATCTACACTGAGGGGCCTGACTATTATGAGACTACCTGACAATTAAACTTAGATCCCTCATAACTTCACACTATCGCCACAAGAAGTATAGATAGATATTAAATGGGAGTACAGTAATAGTGAAGCATCAATTGAATTGTGTTGTTTTCAAAGAAATGGGGATAAGACGTGATATATATAACGGAGTTTGAATGCATGATGATTGCAGACGCTCGAAGTTTTGGAAGATCCGTCTGCATTTGTGAAGAGTTTGAGGGCAGTTAATGTTTACAGAAAGTGTGCTTTACCAATCAGAAAACTGGATCTCAACATTAGGCCTGTGGTCTTCCCAGGCTATTGAGTACTCGCTCGGAAAGAGTCCAATAGAAGAGTAACCCTGCATCAAATTGCAAGGAATCGTAATCAATAAGTCACATGGAGTATTTCTAAACGAATTTTTTGCCACATATTAAATTGGGTCGGTTTTAATAGAAGACGTGTTTGAAAGCCTCTGCTGTCGGCCTTAAGCAAAAGTAGGCATCCCCAATTCCCGAAAGAGCACAAGGATTGGACAATAGATGACTGGAAAAAGGTCGTGTGGTCCAATAAAGCACGTTTTCAATAATGCGTTGCATATGGCAGGGTTCTAATAAGTTGAAAGCAAAACAAAAATTTTGGTTTCTCACATACGTTTCTAAGACTCTTCAAGCTGTTGGAGGCATTAACATTTGTTTGGAAGATTTTTTCATGGCTTTTTATGGTTTCTTTGATTTGTGCGGATGAACTACTGAATGTCCAAGGGTATTTAAGTGTCATCGCATATGAAGTACACACTATTATGTTAACGGTATACCCCACCGGAGATGGATTATTCCTGTGGTAAAATGTTCCCTGTCATACAGCTGGCATTGTCCGCAAACAATGAGCACTACAAAGAGTTTACCTTACTTAGTTTGCCTGCACAGTCAAAAAATCTCAATATAATTGAGAATCTGTGAACGAGATTGAAAGAGGCATTAGGCAGCTGCATTCAGAACCATCCAATCTGAAGGGATTGGAAAGTTGAATTCATTGGATATCGTCTCCGATTCTTCATCCCACCCACAAACATCTCATGGAGTCCATGCGATGAAGAATCCAAACAGTATTTAGGGCAAAATGTGGTCTAATATTGAATTAAAGGGATGGCCATAATTTGGCTACTCAGTGTGTATATAAATAAGAATGTGTTGTACATAAATTTTCATACATAAAATTACTTAACATAAGAAAATATCGTTTTCGAATGAGCATGTACAAAGTTTGATGGTAAAAAATATAATAATATTAATGTGTTGCAATAATTTAAATCTTAACCCTAATGTAAGGAAGCAGAGCTCTCTTTTTTTCCTTTCTCACTAAAATGTGTCCAGTGTTGTTAAAATTTAGTGCATTTAATTCGTAAGCCAATTTAATATGTCACTTTTAATCATAAGATAATTGCAGATATTTTTCAATTTAATCCTAAATAAATTTGTTTCTAAAGCAAGTTAAATTAATAAACAGCTATTTTATGCAGAAGTATAGTACTGCATCAAGCGATTTGAAATGGAATTAAAAAAACAAGCAATATAAAAAAATTTTAAGTCAATTCCTACTTTGAATAAATGAATAGAAAGTATTTTGTTACAATTGAACATTTGAATGATATATATATATATAGTAAAATAAAATAAAAGTGAAGAAGTTCTAAAACCTACAGTGCTAAAGAAGGAAGAAAATGGAATTCACAAGACACAACAAATGTAGATACAAAAATGTCTTTGGACTAAACTGGAGACCTATTATGATTTCTAAAGCTGTCTCTGAATTAGGCCAGGGATTTAGGGTTAGAAATGCTTTATGGACCCAAACCCTTTCCCACAACAGAAATTTTCGACATAATAAAAAAAAAATAGGCCATGTTGAAAAGTTGCCATTTCTACCACGTGGATGATGAACCTGACTATATAGTAAAATGAAATTAAAAAAAAGAGAAAAAAATAAATCCCCAAGGAGAGAATAAAAAAAATTTAGAAAAATTAGGAAAAAACTTACATGAAAAAAAAAATTTTTGGAAATCAAAAAATCAACCTTCTCTAAGACCCCACTAAAAAATGACTTAAAGGTTTGGGAACAACAACACAAGAAGGAAAAGCCCGTGGAACACCGGGAAGTTATTTTGCAATCCCCCAAAACCCAAGATATTTTAAAATAAACAAAACTCAAGAAATTTTAAAAAAAAATAATGAAAAAAGTTAAAAGTAGATAATATCAAATAGAAATATATTTAAAAGTAAATTTACTTGGATAATTATATACTAGAAAGTTATATTGCAATTAAAATAAGAGCTTAAGATATTTTTAAAAAAAATTTTTAAAAAATAAACTAAAAAGAAGAAATTTTAAATAAAATATTGAATTAAGATAAAATAGATTTAATTTGAAATAGAAATATATTTAAAAATAACTTTACTTGGATAATTGTATTCTAAACAATTGTTGCAAAATTTCACAAAATTATTATGTTTTAAAATGTTGTCAGAAACAAATCATTGTTTCTTCTTATAAAATTTAAAATAATATTTAAATATTGATAGGTGTAAATTACTACCCCAAAAAGGCTTTTTAAAATTTTAAAATCTAAAAGCCCTTTTATCAAAAATATTAAAGCAAATTATTCTTAACTTTAATTAAGGTCCAAAAATTTATGACTCACGTTATAGTTATTTTAAAAATTTTAAATGGGGGATAAAAATTTAAAGCTGGGGAAAAAGTTTACAAATTACAAATAAATAAAGTCATGTATGTATCTAAAAAGGTAAAAAATTATAACTAATACTTTTTTTTTCAAAAAAAATGCAAGTAAATATTTCAAGCAGTTGCTAGATGGCCCCTCTTGTGAAAAACCCTTTTTTAATTTGTGATAATGAGCGTTATTATAAAAAATAAAAGTTTTTTTTAATACTAATTCAATAATAGAAATATATTTATCATATTTTTTTTATCTTATTCAAAAAAATATTTGTATATGCTATTTTAAGAATCTTAAACATGTCTTTTATATTTATGGAGTTAAATAAATCTTCAAAAATGGTACAAATAGAAATAATTTTTTTCCTTGCATATATACTTAATATAATGTCCATACTATTCTTAACTATAATAGAATTATCAATTTTGTTAATGTGATTGAAAAAATTTTGTAACATCTTTCCCGGGTGTGTTTATAAGTTTTAAAAACATTCGTAATAGTTTTTTTAAAATTTTCAGGATTTTATGAAATTTAAGAGTTAGAAAAATATGAGGGAATTTAATATCCAAAATAATAAATCATTTTTTTTTAAAAATCAGAGATTGATTAAAAAATTTTTTTTGCTTGAATTAGATTTTTAAAAGCAGAATTATTATGAAAATGTTTGTTTAGCATATTTAAATAAAGCCATTGCAAATAATTGATAATTACCTTTTTAAAAAATAAAAAAAAAAAAGTTCTTTTTTTTGGTCGAATTTGGTTCTTTAAAATTATTGTAAGTTATTCCTTATCAGTTTTATAGTTAAGTTCAGTAATTATTTAACACTTTGCATTTAAATTCAAAAAACTGCAATAGGAAGACTGTATTTAATAGCTAATTTTGGAATGAAGTTACTAATATCTATAGAAATTTGATTTTTTATAGCATTGTTATTATTAGACATCATTAATTTAAAACTAGTACATTTGGACATTATTTCTCTAAGAGTATTATCTTTAACAATATTTAAATTTAAATTACCACATGCTTGTGATGATCATTTATAAAAAACAGAAAAAAAAAATTTTCTTTACAATTACAAACAATATTATTATTATTTTTCAAATCATTAATATTGTAATTAAAAAAATTTAGCTACCTATTTTTATTATATTTAAAAATTTTAATGCAAAAAGTAAATTTTTAGACAGGCAATGAACATATTATTAAATATTTTTTAGAAATTAATGTTATTATGTTTATTATGAATAGTAGGTACAAACCAGTAGAACATTTTCTAAATCTATATCATCAATATTGAATTTATGAATAAGAAAAAATTTAAAAATATTCTTAATAATATGTAAGGCATAAGTCTATAAAATCCTACTTTTGAGGATATCTCTAGCAACCCAATTTCTTTTTTATTTAGACCAAACAAGAAATACTTTTTTGTTTGATGTTAAAAAATTTTCAAAATTGCCAAAAAATTTAATTGTAGAATCTATCTCCACTGGAAGTCTATTATTTTCTTTCCTTTTCCCTTTTTTTTTACGTTTAACTTTTAAATCTTTCACTATTATAAAATAATTTTGTTATCAGAATGTTGAATGCAAGTAAAACATTTTTTTAAAATTATGGTATTCAAACCATATGGGTATATAGTGTTATAATAATTAATAAAGTGGTTTTCCCACCCCAACTATTTTAACATGTAGTACTATTCAGAATAGAAATATCAAATTTTAAAGCCAGTAAGTGAAAGTGCCTAAGTTCAATTTTTTTAATATTGTTATTATGCTTTTTAATTTTTGGATTTGATATATGTAGATTAATACAAATATTGATATTATTACATATTTGGCGAATATATTTAAAATTACATATTTTATTCAACATATAAATGCAATTGAAGGTTTTAAATAAGAAATATATATATATATATATATATATATATATATATATATATATATATATATATATATATATATAAGGAGAGAGGGAACTAATAATAGGAATTGAAAAAAGAGCATGATTTGTCTGCATTGTTAAAACAATGCACACCCGGTTTGGATAGTTTGGCTGAAAAATTGGTTTCGACGCCAACTTTTGTCATTGTTTTAACAGTTACATTGTTACAACAACGGAGACGAATCTAAGTTGGCAACAAAAACCAGTAATTAATTGAATTTAATTAATGAATTAATAATTGAAATAACTGTATTAACATTAAGTGCCATCCACTAAAAGCTTTTTAAAAAATTATTCTGAACTTGATTGGATGAATAAAAGTATTTTATTTACGATTGAAAATTTGAAGAGAAATATATATATAAATAAATATATAAAAGAGAAAGAGAAAACTAATTGAAGGAATTGAATAATTTTAATTTTTCTGACTTTCCCCATATGGCTAGCCGAGTATTACTTCCCGTTAATTAATTTCAAGAACCATCCTATGTCTATTTCGAGGCCTTAGCGAAATATACGGTGATTATATCGGTGCTCTCATCAGTGTAAAATTTAAACTTTTACATCTGACTACAAGTTTTGATCTAATCTTCACAAACTTAGGCTAATTATTCAGTAAAATACTATTCTCTACGAGTAGTGAAATGGTTTTTGCGCCTGATTACATGTGAGGTCCGAGTACAAAGACTTCGGAATTGAGCAGACTTTAGATGTATTATCGCATTGCGACATTTATTTATTACTTGTACTAATTAAACACTAATAATAAGAATTTTTGTAATATTTGTCTCCGTAAGATAGGTTTAAAAACTGCAATAAATATAATTCATTTTATTTATAATGTCTTTTATAATTATGTGACTCCCCACACACAAATTGAAGGAATTCTAATATATATTCTTAAATGATATATTTCTTAGTTTGCGTTATTGATATGATGATATTACCTGTCAAATTTATTTCTCCTCTGTTACAGTTCGTAATTTAATTTGAACTCGATATATATTAATTTTCTTTGCACGTAGTAGTTTTCACATTTTGTCGAAAATATAAATGTTTATTTTTGGTACCTTATATTATAAATGCCTTTTATTAGCATTTCAACAAGGCACTTTGTTTTCAATATATTTTAGGACTTTCTTTTTGTTTGTTTAAAAACAGAGCATACATTCAAGCATTCGTATCTTCTGCTTTTATGTTATAGAAGGGCAACTTGCGTAATGTATAGTACATCAGCTTACTAATTACTTCGTTACGTCAGTGTTTCTCAAACTGTGGGGCGCGCCCCCCTGGGGGGGCGCGATAACCCTTCAAGGGGGGCGCGAGCATATCGAAAATAAAAGGTTCAAAAAATTAATTTACTGGAATGAAAAAAAAAAAATACTTTCTGATATAATGAAAAAATACAGATTTACACTGATATGATTTATATATATCATCTGGTGAAAAAAGGTAATCAAAAATAAAAGATTCTACTTTGAACGCTCATTAGCTATCTTTGATCCTATAACTAAATAAAAATAAAATATTTTATTTGCTTTGCTTTAATCCTACGATGAGAGATTTTCTTATTACGTTTCTTTTAATCTAAAATATTACTTTTGCTGGCTTTCGAGCTTATGGTAGGGTTACCTGCATCCCTTTTTTTTTAGGGAAGTTGTAAATTATATAATCCTGTTGCGCTTTTTTTCACAATGTGAAAGAGTTTTATGATACATGGATAAGTATATTGAGCACTTTGAAGGATTAATTGGCCAAGATTTATTTTTATGAGTATACTGAAACATATAATACAAAAATCGTTAATTCTGGGAAAACTATTTATTTGTTACCAATGACCTTGACAGAGAATCCTCTAATATGACAGTCTTAATGGGAGCTAAAATGAATTGATAACATATCTCCTTTTTTGGGAGTGGCAAACGTTTTTTTAGAATCTTAAGGTACTTGTTTAGACCGAGTTCCCGGCACGACCACTATTTTTCAAAATATTTTCTTGAACATGCTGCATTTCCCCCTATGAATAACTTAGTGGTTTTAATTGTGATGTTGTACGACTGATTATGGCTTATAAATGTAAATGAGCCGAATATAAAAAAAAATTGGGCATCTGTGATCTCTCTGAAAGGAAATTGAAGCTGATCAAATAAGGGAAACACTTGCTGAAATAATGCATATTAATCATGTTAGCGAAAGTAAATTTGAGAAAAGTAATAAACATGAAGCGAAAGGAAAATTTTCAATAGCTACATTAAGAACTTTATCAAGAAAATATGAAGCCATAAGTGTACCGAAAAATGCACTTCACCCTGTCAAAAAGACACAAGCAAGAAAAAGTTTAACAGGATATTTGTCGATCATCAAAGGACATTAAAATTACAATAACGTGAACAAAATGTGACAGTTTTGCTTGCAAATAACTTTCCTGTAATGTTAGCAAAAAGTGTCTGTGATTTGTGTCCTTTATTAAGGTCACGTACATTTGGAACAATTTAATTCAGTTTTATTGGATATTTTCTCAAATTATGAAAGACAAATAGAAAAATCCTTGAAATAGGTAAGTATATTTTCTCTTAGTTAAATTATTCACTGAAATTGTGATTTTTATCTTGTATATTGAGAATAATTATAAAAAAAAGAATTGGGCTGCACCACTCCCTGCGACCATTAACGTTAGTATCGAGTGCACACCTGATCCCGGGCTTTCTCGCTTTAAATATTAAAAAAATAACACAATTGTTACTCATTAGAATTTTATATTTTTTATTACTTAACATTTATTTTAAATGCTAATTCTGCTAGGCTTAAAATTGCAGTTCATTCAAAACCGTTTATAATATGAGTATTCATTTCAATAAATCATTTTACATTTTTGTATACATTGCATTGCACTTGGTTTTACTCTCTACAATTAAGCTATTATATCAACAATAATGTATTATCATTTTTAAAAAAATAAACTCGTAGTTAAGAGTGGTACTTCAGCCAGTATAAGAACAAGTTTAATAATTATCAGTGACTTCCATGGGCTTATCCCTTTTAGAGCAAAGTTTTTCAAAGGAAGGCTAAAAAATTAGAAATTGACACTCAGAGTTATTTTTTGATATTTAGCTCAGATCTATATTTTGTCTTCAAAGTAGCCATTGCAGAAAATCCGGATTCACAAAGGTATGATGCTAAAAATGGTAAAAGTATACGAAATGCTTTTGTTTTCAGTGCAGAAAATTCAGCATCCACCTCTATCCAGAATTCAAAGAGTGATTTATTACAAAATTGCCCTTTAATTTCGTCACTGAATGTGAAACCTATGAAGATCTCTTTTTCGGCTGTTGAGAGCCCTTCTGAAGTATTTTGAAATGGATCCCTAACCCATTCATAATTTGCTATCAATTTGCCCTCGTCTGTGTACTTGTTGATGCTTTATTATCGTCGAATGCTCACTGTGATTTAAAAATATATCTATGATTTTGTTTTAATCCACTGCCGTAAATACTTAATACCGTGAATTACAATTAACGCGTGAATTATGAAATGTACTTCAAGAGAGATTCGGTAACTAATCGATTCGGCCAAGACTGACTAGAATTGTACGAGGTACAGCATTTTTACATGTTTTATGCAGACGTCCGTTAGGTTGCCTAGATTCACATGAACGTTCGCGAGAATGCCAGATGTAATGGATATGATAAAGAGCAACATAGATTAGGCTATTTTTAATGACATTTGTACTTTTAGAAATGGATCTTGAAGGAAATAAATCTTTAATTAAATATTATTTCTCAATCTGTTTCAATTTAAAAATTAGAGAAAGAAAAATAACATAATTATAACCTATAACTTAAAAGTAATTTACTTAAGATATATATTACGTAAGAGTAACATATATAAAAAATTTAATACTTATCTTATTAATACTGAATTAAGAACAAATTTAATAAGTATTAGCGACTTCCATGGGCTTGTCTTGCAGAGCAAAGTTTTTTAGAAATTGACCCTCTGAGTTCTTTTTCTATATTTAGCTGATATCTATATTTTGTCTTTTAAGCAGCCACCGCATTTTGCAATAGGTTCCAATTTAAAAATTAGAGAAAGGAAAAATAACATCATAATTATCCTATTACTTAATTTATTTTTGCTTAAAAGTAACATATACAAAATTTAATACCTATGTTATTAATTTGTACGGTTTATAATTAAGATCATGTATTGTAGCTTTAGTGTCAAAAAAAGTGCATTATTATTGCATTCAGTAATTTATTAATGTATAAGGGGGCGATAAAAATTGTGATTGAAAAGGGGGGCGCCAGTATTGAAAGTTTGAGAAGCACTGCGTTACGTAAAAAATAGTGTTTAGGAAAAAGTTATTTGAATTTTTACCTTCAGATTTAGGAGGGCACTTATCAATTGCAATACATTCACCCTCGGAATTCTTAACAAAACCATCCTTACAAACACATCCAGGCAAACAGATTGGAGGACAGGGAATTATTCTGTCATGGTTTTCGCAGGTTTTTTGACAAAATGGGTAAGCTCCGCACTCAGTATATTTTGTGTTTTCTTTTGTACACTTATGATCTGCAAAAGGATATATTAAGAAGATTATTAATTCATACATTCATTCTTGTATTAATTCATTCAAGGGAGCCTATGTTCTAAATGAATTCGGTTTCTTATTTTTTACTTTCTCCAAGTCTTAGTAAGTTAGTTTCATATGAAATGATAAGAAAAGAGCGAATTTTGTTAGCAAAATATTTAAACAAGATAGCAAAAGTACCTAAATCATTTAAATAAAATTTAAATTTAATCAAAATAAGAAATATTTTATTATATTGATTAACAAATGACTTAGATATGTTCCAATGCAAAATTTCGAAAATCATGTCCCTTTTAATTTTAGGTTTCTAAAATTAGGAGCCTTCTATAAATAATCAGCTTTTTAACTTAAAAATTTACTTAAAGTTATAATTATTAATTTTTTGATCGAAAAATAATACGATTAAAAAACCTATCATTTAAAAAAATCTTTAATTTAATCATAAATAAAAAGATTTATTTTTGATTTACTCTTAATTTTCTCAAATTTGAAAACTTCACATTAATAGGTTTAAAATTAGATTTATAAATTCATTTTAATTATTCTTTAAGTTATAATTTTAATTTTACAAGAGTAATACGATTAAAAGCATTGGCTACCTCATAAGATAAAAATGAAATCATGTTTCTCCAAAATTAAAAACAGACATGAGATTAGTACTGTCCATTCTACTGTTGATTTTTAACTCAAGAAATTTTTGTACAATGAAAAATTAAGAACCTACCCAAAAATAAATCAAACAAAAGTCATACATTTTACTTTCTAATCAAAGAATTTGTTGACCTATTAAGTTACCCTTGGTTAAAAATAGCCATACTTTCTAAATTAAAAATTTTTCTTGTTACTTGGTTAAAATACGCATTAATAATGAAACGCAAGAATTTGGTTTGGGGTGGATAACACGCGATTGCAGATACCTCGTGACTGTGACTTCACATGAATTTAGACCATAAATATAGAATTCATTACTTCTATCACATTAAATTCCTTTTCACATCAAAGTATGTTTGATGGCACTGAATACGCATTGGAGTAAATATTATCATAACAAGTACGACAAAAGAATAAAATTATTGTACTTAAAACAAATTTCTCTTCATATTTTGAAAATATCTTCACAATTACGAAACATTTACAGGTATATCTATCTAATTCTCGCAATAACTATTAAATCAGATAATTTTATCATTCCAGCTTCTTATTTTTTTCCAGAATTCTGAGACTAAGCAAACATGTTCTTTAGTACCGTGTTAATACTTGCTATGCAACTCTTCCAACAAATAAAACAATTTATAAGCAATTGTCTTTTATTATTACTCGCACTGACCAATAATTTAGAAACCTTTTGAGATTTACATTTGAATGCATGTTAGATATGAAACATGACAATTCTTTTTTTTTTACGACGTGAGTAACTATTTCTTTAGATAGATAGTATAAGTAAGGTACAAGAGTGCTTTTGACGATTAATGAAGTAAAATAGATAAAACGACATATATTCCAAAATTTCCAAAAACTTATTGTTGGTGTCCACTTAGAAGGGGTATCGATTTCAAGGACAAAAAATCTCACTTGGCCACAGCAGCTATACCAAATATTTTCAAGATTTGGAATCATAACCCACAGTCCTTCTCTGGAAGACGTCATTTCGCTTCGAGCACAGTTTTCCAAAAGCGTTATCAGCGTTGTATCCAACGAATCCTGCGACAGAACAGCGACTCTACTGTGCTTCAACTAGCACATATCATGAAATGCCCTTTCTATGAGATTTCAGTTCGAAACATGCGCAGAGAATTACAAAAGACAGTAACACGAAATCGGCTACCAGTGAAAAAACAATATTTTCTGCTCAAAATGCAAAAATTTATTTACAGTACTGTCGAGAAAGAAGTCATTGGATTGGAAGAAGGTGGTCGGATGAATCACGCTACACTTTATTTTGCCCTAATTAAAAACGTAGTTGGAGTGAGATCCCCAAGAACAGGAAACCATCTTGACTTACTCCCACTATGTAAGGATTTGGTGGGAGTATCCTGATATGGAGCATGTTCTACTGGCACGGAGGCGTTGTCCTAGTATTACTCGAGGGTGAGAAAATAGCTATTAGTTACTAAAATATTTTGGCAGATCAAGCCCACTCTACAATGTTGTCCTTTTACCCTGATGGCGAAAGATACTTCATAGTCGATTATGCAACAATATATCATGCCAGAAGTGTTCAAAATTGGTTCGTTGAATATCAGTTCTGACTTTTAACACCATCACAGCTACCGTTTAGCTTAGATCTTAACTCCATATTAAGTGTGAATTATATGGTGGAAAGACACATCTTGCAGCACGCTCTTTTCAATCTAATTTACAAGATCCAAAAAGCTTCATAGCCAAATCATAGTTATTCTCTGGAAGGGTAAATGCACTCAAGAATCTCTTAGACTCTCTCTCAATGTCGAAACGAATCAAAGCAGTTACCCGAACAAAAAGTCGTCCAATAGTTCTTGAATTTCTACTTCATTGCCAGGGTGTGTACATAGCAGAATACCAAAACCTCTATATTGCATGATAATGTAGCTCTTTTATTTATATGTTTCAGCAAAAAATTGATGATTTTAACTTTCTTCGAAGAAGTAAATTTGATAGATTTGATATGTAGACCGCATTTGATAAGGAACTCCATAAATCGTTTGCATATGATTTCTTTTGAAATATCACTGACTTCTTCCTGTTTCAAATCCAGTTTACATCTCTTTAGACTTACAAAGGCATCCAAACAATCGATTCAAGAGTAAAAGATTGAAATGTATGCAAAAAAGCCTTCCAATATATTATAAATTTAATTCTTAAACCCTCATTGCGTATGCGGAAAATATGTGATAAAAAGTTTAAGATTTATGTTGTAAAATTAAAACCATCCCATCTCTAATTTTCATATTGCATCAGTTAAGCTACATTTTAGTATGCTTTGTGAAAAATAAAGCGACAAATTTTATCTAAAAATCAGATTCCAAAAAAACGAAAAAGAGAAATACAAAGAAATGTGAACATAATGATACATTATTGCTCAATTTTAAAGAAAGACGTTACTGAAGTTAATAGTTTTAAAAAAATGAAAAAACAGTAAGAAAATTATATAATAATTGTATTTTGATTTTAAGCATTGTTCCACGCAGATATAAGCAAATAATTCTTACGTTTACTCTCTTCATAATGGTTATATTGATATTTGGGATGACGAATGGAATAAATGTCTTGCAAACAAATATTATTTCTTAAGAAAAAATTTCGGAGATTTAAATAAAGAAAATCATTATCTTAGAGAAAATACTGTACTCTAAAATTAAACTTTGTCTAAATTACATAATTTGATAAAAGATTCAATTATAAAATGTGAAATTCTACACTTTAAGGAATTTAGTTTATGAACGAGAAAATTAAATTTATATAGAGAGAGACGCACTTTCACGTAATTAAAACAAACTATTATTTCAAAACAAAAAAAAAGTTTCCAGTATTTCACATTTTCTAATTTAAAATTTTCCATGAGTTCTTCTTTTTTCCTTTAAAGAGATTTATTTATCATAACAGTGTAAAACACCAGACAAAACAATATTTTATACGCGAAAATTTTTACTTATTCTAACAAAAATTGGTAGTTCGATAAAGCATGATGTTTTCTACATTCTAGAGAAAATATACCATTATTTGCGAATTTTTTATCTCCTTGTAAAGTGTTCCAAAATTTGACCTTAATAGTTATCCTTTAATTGCAAACACACCTATTTCAAATCTACAGTAGTAATTTGTTATCAACTTGGTAGCTTTATTAATTATTTTTGTAATGTCTTTTTTAAATATGTAACTCCCCCAAATTGAAAAGAATTCCAATATATGTTCCTAAATTATATATTTCTTATGGTTGTTTTATTGATATAATGATATTACCTACCTAATTTATTTCTCCCCTTTTTTTACAGCTCGTAATTTGATTTGAACTCGATATTTATTCATTTTCTTTCCCCGTCGTAGCTTTCACATTCTTTCGAATACAGTAGAACGTCGTTGGTCCGAATCAATTGGGATAGGACACCGTTCGGATACGTGATTGTTCGGATAACCGAAAACCGAATGCGGTCCTTGTAATATATGAAACCGGACACTGTACGAATATTGAAAATCATCACATGCGGGAAACATGCTTGAAGAAAAAGCGAAGTAGGTGCAAAATGTCGCAATTTTACCTTTACTGTGGAAAAAGTTTTTCGCTGTACCATAAAATACCTTCATTTTTTCGCTGCAAGGTATCTGATTCTCTTGGGCAGCAATAGTTGAGTAGGATAGCAATCTGATTGTTGCTCGTACCACTCCATAGCTGTCTCTAACGCAGAAAACGCGGCAGCATGTGATGAATCCTTTTTTATGTCAGGAATTGTTGAATTTTCAACGTTATAAAACTGTGCTAGAGACGCTCCACTTTCTCCCTTCGCGAGACGGTTCAATATCTTAAGTTTTGTTTCTATGTTCAAGACGTTGCGCTTCCGCTCTGAATTCGAAGCCATAGCTGTTTACAACTGAACAAAAGAGGAAGTATGCACCCCCTCACTTCGAAACAGACTGACCTAATATTTTGCGGAGGTGTTTACCAAATCACACACAACAGAAATTCCCCAAACATCCCTGAACTTGGGTTTTCCCGTCATTTTTGGCCTCACGCGAAACAACTGTTGAGCATTGCACTGTTCGAAAACGTATTCATATACATGCATGTAGTCGACAAAAAAAACTGGTCTACTGTAATACAAATGTTTATTTTGTGTGCCTTATATTATAAATGCCTTTTATTAGCATTTCAACAAAGCGTTTTGTTTTCCTGATATTTTGTTTTATTATAAAACAGAGCTTATATTCACTTTTTTACGCATTTATATTTTCTGATTTTATGGTATAGAAATGCAACTTGCGTAATATATGGTATATAGATTACTGATTACTTCGTTAATTAAAAAATTAGTGTTTAGGGAGCAATCATTTGAATGTTTACCTTCAGCTCTAGGAGGGCATTTATCAACTTCAATGCATTCACCATCGTGTCCCTCAACAAAACCATCTTCACAAATACATCCAGATACACAGATTCGTGGACAGGGAATTATTTGGTCGTGATTTTCGCAATTTTTTTGACATGGTGGGTAAGCTTCACACTTACTAAATTTTGTGTTTGGCTTTGGACATCTATCATCTGCAAAAGAAGATTGGAGAAGGCATAATATATTAATAAAAATTCTATATGTTATAGTTTTGCCTCATATATAAATTAAAATCATTTAAGCCCATAATATGTGAAGAAAAATAAAATATGTTTTAATTCATACAAAAGAGTCTATTTACTAAATGATTTATAGGCTTTCTT
Organism: Trichonephila inaurata madagascariensis; assembly: GCA_019973955.1. Taxonomy (NCBI): domain Eukaryota; kingdom Metazoa; phylum Arthropoda; class Arachnida; order Araneae; family Nephilidae; genus Trichonephila; species Trichonephila inaurata. The sequence goes on from BMAV01009297.1 coordinate 33,528, forward strand.
ATTTTTTACTTTCTCCAAGTTTTAGCAAGGTAGTGTCATGAACTTGGGTTTTCCCGTCATTTTTGGCCTCACGCGAAGCAACTGTTGAGCATTGCACTGTTCGAAAACGTATTCATACACATGCATGTAGTCAACAAAAAAAACTGGTCTACTGTAATACAAATATTTATTTTGTGTGCCTTATAATATAAATGCCTTTTATTAGCATTTCAACACATCATTTTGTTTTCCTGATATTTTAATACTTTGTTTTATTATAAAACAGAGCTTATTCACTTTTTTACGCATTTATATTTTCTGATTTTATGTTATAGAAATGCAACTTGCGTAATATATAGTATGTAGATTACTGATTACTTCGTTAATTATAAAAAATTAGTGTTTAGTAAGCAATCTGAATGTTTACCTTCAGATCTAGGAGGGCATTTATCAACTGCAATGCATTCACCATCATGTCCCTCAACAAAACCATCTTCACAAATACATCCAGATACACAGATTCGTGGACAGGGAATTATTTGGTCGTGATTTTCGCAATTTTTTTGACATGGTGGGTAAGCTTCACACTTACTAAATTTTGTGTTTGGCTTTGGACATCTATCATCTGCAAAAGAAGATTGGAGAAGGCATAATATATTAATAAAAATTCTATATGTTATAGTTTTGCCTTATATATAAATTAAAATCATTTGAGCCCCTAATATGTGAAGAAAAATAAAGTATGTATTAATTCATACAAAAGAGCCTATCTACTAAATGATTTATATATAGACTTTCTTATTTTTTACTTTCTCCAAGTTTTAGCAAGGTAGTGTCATATCAAATGATAAGTAAATAATTTTATTAGCAAAATATTAACAAGGTAGCAAAAGTTCCTAACTCTCATTTAAATTTAATTAAAATCTATATAATCAAAATAAGAAATATTTTATTATATTGATTAACAAATGATATCGATATGTACCAATGCAAAATTTCGAAAATCATATCACTTTTAATTTTAAATTTCTAAAATTGGAATCATTCTGTAAATATTCAGCTTTCTAATTAAAAAATTTACTAAAATTTTAATTATTAATTTTTTTGATCAAAAAATAATACAATTCAAAAACCTGTTACGGCGCAAAGAATATACTTTTCTTCATAAAATATTACAAAAAATTAATTTTGATTCTCGTTTTAAACTATTGGAGATTAAATTAGTTAATGTTAAAAGTCTACATTTGTATAGATTCATTTAGATTCTCATGAATATTTTGCTTAATAAGAAAGAATTGAGCTAAATGTATGACGATCACAAGGTAAATGCTATCACGTGTTCTTCATTGAATTAAAAACAGACATGAGATTAGTACTTGCTGTTCAATTAGTAAAATTTGGATAAAATTTCAAATTTGATAATTGAGTGGAGAAGTTAGAATATTAAGAACCTTCTCAAAAAGTTTTAATAACAAAAACAATTAATATATTATATTCATATACTTTTAAATGAAGAGCATTTTGTTTACCTTTGTGTTATTGGGGTTGAAAAATATGTTGCTTTCTCAATTCAAGTTTTTGTAACAAGCAAAATTTAACAACTGCGAAGGGCAATAATGTTATTGGCTGGAGAAACGTGGTTGAATTTATCAAGTGACTATGACGTTAATGAATTTATGAACTAATTGGCTGGAAACATGTGATTGCAGATATCTCGTGACTATGACGTCACATTAATGTAGCCCATTAGGGGAAATCATTATTTCTATCACATTATATTCCTTTTCACATCAAATTAGGTTTGATTACTCTGAATACGCATTGGAGTAAATATTATCATTACAAATACGGCAGAACAATAAAAGTATTGTATTTAAAGTAATTTTTTTCGTGTTTTTTTTTGTTTGTTTATATTTACTTTACACGTACGACAGCGTTTCTCAAACTGTGGGGTGCGTCCCCCTTGAGGGGTGGGACAACTCTACGAGGGGGCGCAAGTATATAAAAAAGTCGGAAACAGAAGATTATTTTTAAAAAAAATTATTAATTTACTGAAAGTAATCAAACAAAATATATTCTGACATTATATATATATATATATAATAAAATACACATTTACACTAATATATTACACTTATAAATGTATCAGTGCTAAACAATGGATTTGATGATTAATTTAAAAATACTAAATTAAGAACAAGTTTAATAATTACCAGTGACCCCTTGGGATTGTCATACATAAAATTATATAAAAAATTAGCATTCATCTTGATAATTTGTATAGTTTATAATTAATCATTTAACTGCGTATTAAAATGTATGCGATTCGCTTCTCAATGCCAACCGTTTTCCACGTAAGCGTGGGTATGGGATATATTAGGGGGCATGGAATAAAGAAGCAAATAATCTGAAATAAGTATATCCTTCGTAAACATTGTGAAAGTCCTATTATTGCATTCCTAAGCCTTCGGAATAATTTTATGATTAGCAGTGAACAAAAATGATCGTACTTCGAAAAGACGTATATATAGGTCCGGGAAAATTAATGCTTTGACTGAGCAAAACGATTATATATGCCGGTGGCACTTAAGAGGTTAAAGTCGTATCGTAGTTTTAGCATCGAAGTTTAGTATTATTGAATTCCATACATTGTTATTGTATGAGGGGGCGAAGAAAATTATGATTAAATATTGGGTCGCGAATAGTGAAACTTTGAGAAGCACTGACGTACGATACTTACAAGTATATTTAATTTTAAATTTCACAAAAACTATTAATTCTAAAAAATAAAGCATTCCGATTTCATTTTTCCCCTGAATTCTCAGATTAAAGAAACATTTTTTTTGACACCACAGCTTAATACTTGCTATATAGCTCTTCCAACAAATAAAACAAATAAATAATAAACAAATAACTAACGTCACATGAATTTAGCTTATTAGAGAGGCTTATTTAACAAATAAATCCGATAAATTTATCATTATTTTATTTTTCCAGATTTCTGAGATTAAAGAAACATGTTTTTTGACACCACGGCTTAATACTTGCTATGTAACTCTTCCAACAAATAAAACAAATTATAAACAATTGTCTTTTATTATTACACACCTGGCCTGAATTAAAGCTTTGGGAGATTAATTGAATTTCATATCAGAGATAAAAAAAATTTATGAATGGTTTCCCTAAAAGGATTTTGAAGTTATGTAAGTAAGGGCGTTAAATTTTGTGCGTTTTACTTATGATTTAAGTACTATGTATTTAAAAAACATATATTTTGGTAGGGGAAAAAGAAATTAATTTTTTTTCGTAGATTTTAGTATCTTTCATAGAAAAGATCAAATAATTTTAAATTTAAAGTCGTTGTCAAATGACATTTCAATAAAAATCTTTGGTCTTTTGTTTGGTATTTGTTGTGATTACAAGGGGTAAAATTTTCAAATTAAAAAGAAAAAGTTTTGGGAATTTTACAGTTTTCTTTTGATAAAGGCGGAAAAATGGGCCAGGTGGCTTGTTTTGAAATGTGTTTTTGGCTTTGGATTTGGGTTTTGTCCAAATTGTTAGGGATTTTATTTTTAAGGTTCACCTACACAGGCAGGTGTGTCGAAAGTGCCTCGATTAAAATTCAAAAAAAATAATTAGTTGAAAAACCAATTTGGGAGTGTAGATATCCGAATAAGGGGTCCATAAAAATTTTAAAATTTGTTATAAGATGCACCCCAAAACGCCTTTTGTTTGGGGGCCTTGACACCCTTAAACCAAAATCATGATTGGAATTTTAAATTTTCTTATTAAAGCTTAGAAAACAATGAAATTTGAATATTTTAAGCCGGGTGGTGACCTTGGGATGAGAAATGGGTCACCCCACACAAATTGTGTGAAAAATTTTGGTAAACAGAATAATCAGTTACGGGCAAATTATATCGTGAATTTATAAAAAAGAAACTACATTTATTATTTGGAGTTGGCTCAGGCCAAACCTATCCCAATCTCAAAGTAACAATGGACAATTTAACCCCAGCCTTGCAAAACGGAAGAAAATTTCCAATTCTAGAGGGATGTGGGCCTGGATAAATGCCCTACGACACATTTTGAAAGTGTGGGCAATCGGTTCAGAAACTTGGAAAAAATTTTTGGGAATTTAAATGATCCAATTTTATAGGTTTCCGACTGGTAACCAACAATTTCATTCTCGACTTAAAACTTCCTTTTAAGTAAAAAATGGGGCAAGAAAGGAAAAATTGAAACAGAAAGAGTTTTTCCTCAATAAGGGCCAAACTTCTATGGGAGAAAGGAATTATGGGAAGTATTTAAATGCAACAAATTATCAACCTGAAACCGATTAATTTTCCCAAAAGGAAAATTTCCCGAAAAGAAATAAAGGAAATTTTTGAAAAATAATGGATTTTTTTTCCCAAACCCAAATTTCATAAAAGGGGGTTTTTTGAAGCTCTTTTAAATAGCCATTTCAAACAAAAAACTCCTATTTCCCAAACGGTTGCTGTTAAAAAAATCTAAAATTTGATGCTATGGTTTCTTTGCCCCCAAATAAATTCCAAGAAAGATCAGGCCTTTTAAACCGGCGGAGGGAAATTTGAAAAGAAAATCCCCCATTTTCCTTGGTTTGTGAGACCCAATTGAATCCCTGGGTTGGGTTAGAGCGAAAAGGGCTTGCGAACAAGATCCCTCATAGGCCCAGAAGGAACATTAAACAAAGGTTCGGTAGCCTGCTGACTAACTAATCCATCCCCTTTGGGGTATGCTTGGAAAAAAGATCTTCTTGGCAAAATCTGGGGAAAGGGGGGGCGCTCTGCCAAATTTTGGGAAAATAACCAAAAGCTTTTATGTTAAAGCTGAACCAAACTTTTTGGCTTAGTTAGGGGAAAATTAAAAATTCTTTACATACAATTAGCACCATACAGTTAAATCCTTGTGTAATTACATTTTCATGCAAATCGGGTGATTTGCATAATCGGGTTTTGTGGAGAAATTGCTCACATGTCTGTTATGAATAACTTTTTTATTTAATTTTTTTATCTCTCTCTCGTTTATTTTACGTTTAATGGGTAGTAGCTGCTGCCTAGTCTACTACCGAGCATTGAAGATTGTGTATAACTGAACTGTGTCCAGAGAAGGAAGCGAGTTTAAATTTCACCTCCTGAACACAGTTGAGTTTGCGCTACTTAACCACCCCCAACGATTCAAATTTTGAGCTCAAATTTTAAGTTTAAGTCTAAGCTTTTGAAAGCATTTAATGTGATACAAAAAATAACAGTAAAAAATAGTTGTTCGTTACTCCAAAATCTAAAGCGCCCTCTATCGACATTTGTTTAGCTTCATCTTTAAAACTTATTTTTCAAGAAAATACTGACAAAAAGAATAATTTTAGCGAAAACAGCTAACGAATCGACCCATTTTTCCGTTTTTTATAATCATCTGAAATTTCGGATCCTAAACTTTTATGGCACCTATATCCTTCGGAAGACGTTTGGGACCCTAAGTTTCCTATTTACTATTGTTTCTCTTGATGTGTACTATTACTCCTTAAAGTTTTGCCGCATAGTTTAGTTACACCCTGTAGCTTCAGGGCTCCGTATCATTGACACGGCGGTAGCTAAGCCCCTTATCTAAAGCAACAGTCCTTGGAGAATTTAAGTCGGATACCAGCAAATACCATCAAGATCTTTATTGATGGTAGTAAATTAAGAAACTTTACTGATAGAGGTACTTATATTGGACTTCTCTCTCCCGACACAATATGACTCTTTGTAGCTGTAATATCAATTACTGCTAAGTTTTTAAGGTTGAATTAATTGTAATCAACATGGGACCTGAAGCCATTCTAACCAAAAAAGACCTCGGAGAATTGTGGATTTCATCAGAAAGTCGCAGTTTTCTCCAACACCTTCATAAATGGAAGCTTATTGGAGACAAGGCAAGTATCACTATACTGTCTTTTTTTAACTTTATTCTAAATAACATGAAGTCATTTCATTGGATCCCGTCACATGTGAATATGCATGGAAACGGAATGGTGGATAAACTAATAAAGGAGAGCTGCAGCCATCTAAACCTATCCTCTATTGCCCTGACATTTCTGGATTCACAAACAAGAAAAAAGAAGAAAAATGGCTGAGTAAAGAGAGTCTCCCTCCCATTATTGTTAATGAGCTCTTGACCTCCCATTCGATGGAGACAGTCGAACTGCTATTTCAATATTTTTCAATGGTCACATTAAGAGTGTAGCATTCTTTGAGAACAGAAAGGTTAATCTTACCAACCCTAAATAGCATAGTCATGATGTTTCTGCTAAGCATCTTTCAATCCACTAATATTAATTGATGTATTACAATCTACTATTAATAATTGATTTCTTGAAATTCAAAAAGATTCATTGATCTCGCCTGACTGTATCAGACACTGAGGGATCATAAAGAGGAAGATCTGTGCCTTAAAAATATTGTACCTTCTTTCCTGCTTGGAGTATTTTTCGAGCATTCTCAAAAATGGGTCCTTTGTCATTACTATTTTGAAAAACACATCTGAGCTTTTATATATATTGATAAAAACTTGCTTGCAATAAATGTGCAATCTTACTGAAAACAAGGATAAGTGTGGCATTCCGTGAAAGTAATGTTCACTACATATTCATTCACTGAAATGCATATCGATAAGTCTGCATGCAACTTAGGACATTTGTATTTAATCGGAAGGTTAATACGTTAATCTAAATATTTTCAACCATTCTGTCATGAAAAAATCGTGGTGTACCACGCAGAGTCTACTAAAATATCAAAAATTGGGCACCAAAACCCCCATTAACGTGGGTTTTTTATCATCAGAGTGGAGAAACTCCGCAAACACCCCAGAGTTCCACGGATCACAGTTTAAGAGCCGCTGCTCTATCTGATAAAATTCGAAACCTTGAAATTCTTTCGAGTTTTTCAACATATCGCGTATCTCAACAAGCATTCTACAGCCAAATAAATGCTCTTATCGCAGCAGCAGATTTCTCTTCCTTCTGCTGGAAAAACTCTACTCTCAGAATCACAGGCGTAGATAGTTTTAAGAATGCCCTGTATCAAAATTCCTTCGGGGCCCTTTTTTTTATTTATGAGAACTTTGTTAGCGGGACTGTAGTTACATATGTTGGCGCTCCTGTAGCTTGGGGGCCCCATATCAATGATACGGTGTTAGCTACACCCGTGCTCAGAATGTGTTAGTTAAGCAGCATTGTTTACTTGGATTGCAAAGAAAAAATTATTATCAACAAGAGTTTCTTAGTAAATATCGAGATAATGTCTGAAATGTAATTTGTCCAAATTTCATCATTTTATTAACCATCCAGCATTCTGCAAAGCTTTTTTTAGTTGAAGAAGTTTAAGTTCGACATTATTGCCCAGTTGTATCAATGTATTTTGTAAAAGTATATCTAAACTAGTGGTCCCTACAGACGTTGTCCTGTACACACGTCTTAAAACCGAAAATTACAAACTTTTTTGAATAAGTTTTAACAATCTAGACCGTTTTGATGAAATTTTTTATAAAGAAAGACACAATATGACATCAATTACAGTTACCACCGACCATCGATTTGGTGTGAGTATTTACTTGAACTAAGTTGAATCTAGAACCTATTCTGAATAGAAACTTAAACTTGTTTTGATTAAAGGGTAAAAAAGATAAAACTGGAGCTATTTTCCTAACAGCTATATTTTTTTAATGCACAAAAAATAAATTTATCGTAATGCCATTGAATGTACAATGTTTTTGTTTAATCCTTGAGGGGTATAAACAAACAAATGCGATGGTTTGCCAAACCTCGGAAATGCAACATATAATTGGCCGTGCGAAAAGCAAGGGTTTTCTAAACCTAAGCCACAAATTGTCATTGTTTGACTTTTTTGACTTATTAATGGTCATAGCAAATATCAAGCGAATTGGAAATTGCAAACATTTGAATGGATCGGTGAGTCTGAAAGAATCATTAGGATCTGTGGTATAAGTACAACTTCACCTTGAAATTTACTGCTCAAAATAGTGGCCTCAAAAATATTGCCCACGATTTTTTTACGAACAACCACGCGCCCTTACATAATTTTGGCGCATTTTTAACTAATTGCGATGTCGGACCAAATTGTGAATCTAAATCATTCCCGAATCCACTTGAACCCACACAAAAAATATCATCCAAATCGATCCAGCCGTTTAGGAGGAGTTCAGTCACATACACACACACAGAAGAATTATATATATAAAGATATATGCCGTATCGTGACGAAATGAATAATCTTTCCGATATTGTAATTATTTTTTGTCTGATTTTGATAGAAAAGTTAGATTGCAATTTTAAAAACATCGAAAATATCGGAAAATTCTCCCCGCCTCTTTCTTTTTTTTTTCTTGCCGCGCATTAGCAAAATAAACAGCATACATGGGTAAAACAATTATGCATTTTAAGGTTTATAATTAATATCTTTTTAACTAATAGTGATATTGGACCTAATTGGGAATCTAAATCATTCTCGAAGCCACTTGAACCCACACAAAAAATGTCATCAAAATCGGTCCAGCCGTTTAGGAGGAGTCAGTCACATACACACGCAGAGAAGAATTACATATATAAAGATTATTTGTGAAAAGATATTAATTAAAAACGCTAAAAAGCATAATCCCACTGCATTTTTGGCTGAAAATCAATTTTCGACGCCAACTTACGTCATTTTTATAACAATAACGTTGTTACAACAATGCAGGTGAATATTGAGTTGAATGTTTTTAATATTATTAATTAATATCTTTTAACTATCTGCGATAACGGACCGAATTGTGAATCTAAACCATTTTCTCGAATCCTCTTGAACCCACACAAAAATCTTCATCAAAATCGATCCAGGCGATTAGGAGGAGTTTAGTCACATACACACGCACAGAAGATTTTTATATATAAAGATAATTCATGTAATTAATGTGTTCATAATTTTATGTGTGATAAAATGAATATTTTATAAATAATTTAGAAGAAATGAAACTTTTTTTACCATCTGACTCAAATTCATTGACTTCAGTTACAGGAGGCTGTTCTGTTTCAGAATCCCAATCTATAAAAGAAGATGTATTATTGGTTTAAGGTAAATATCGGGAGCACATATCGTAAAACTTGATTTGTAGAACAATATTGTTTCATATTTAAGTAAGCAATTACACAATTTCAAATTTTAAGAACTAAATGAAATTTTACCAAATTAAAAGAATTATTACTTCACTTTATAACAAACCAAAAAGGCTTTTAAGGAAAAAGCAAATCGCTCATAATACTATAATGATTTTCAAAATATTCAGGATATCTCCCTTTATCATTAAAATTGTATTAGTTTCAATTTATTGTGATTTATAACGTTATACTTTTTATTGAAAACACACATTCTCACCTATTACAATTAAAATAAGATCTCGGCCAATTTTCATTCAAATAACTTTCTTACTTTTTGTAATATTTTGTAATCATTCCTCAGTACACTGTCACACTCGATTCTTGTTTATACGAAGGGGGATTCCAAAAATAAGCGGAATTTATTTTTCATATTTTGTTATTTTGCATTTTTATAGAACTCTATATTAATCCTCTTCTCTCTCTCAAACTATTGTCCATGTGCGTCAAGGCACATGTCCCAACGCTTTTGCTGCAGCTGAAAAAGCTCTGGAACTTGAGGAGTGGCAATTTAGTTTTCCGCTGGCCCGATCCTTTCTTCTATTTTGGATCGTACCAGACCAGTTGCACCAGGACTAATCCCCAAGCACAATGCTCTTGAGAAAATTTGGATCGTTCTACACTTTACACTCTTCAAGTCGCTTCAAACATTTGCGCTGTTTCCTCGCTGGTTATCTCTGAACAGTTTTCTCGCTGATTATCTCTGAGCAAATATCCTCAATATCTTTCAGAAAACGGGAAAAAAGTCTTGTAGACACCCGTCTCATGTGTAAACCTTTAATTAAAATTTGCTCGATCTTGCTTCCTGACACGTTCGTTTCGTCAGAAACTTGGTCAACGCTCTTTCGATAATTTTCATCAATTGTACAATTGGATTGACAATTTTTTAGTTATTTCTTCCTGTCTAAGGACACCCTGAGCGTGGATGCCTACAGTTGACATATTGCCAGATTTTAAATGGAAAAACTAAAGGTAGAAATGTGATTTTCTCAAAGTATAATCATTAAAGACTTGCCGAATGATCTCAATGGTCTCGTCTATAGTTTTTCCGAACAGAAAGAAAAATTTCACACACACTCTTTGTTCTTGGTGGTCTGCCATCTCACTAATCGCAAAAGGGTGGAAACAGGAAAGCACACAACACAGCACCACAAGCAGTCCCCTTAACACAGACTGAAGCCAGCTCACTAACGGTAGTGTGGCAGACTCCCAACTAATACCATTTAACAGCACAATTCCTAACTGCAAAGCATGCATGTGCAAAAGTTCGATTCCCATTATTTTGGGGATACCCCCTAGTAGTTGATAAAATCGCCAATAATCAAAGATTTTATTCAAATAATAGGTATTGAATAAACAAACTTATACCACTTTTTCAAGTTGTAAGAATGAATGAATATCTTTCTGTAATTTATTTTATTAATTCAGTGCTTCTCAAAGTTTCAATACTTGCGGCCCAATTTTCAATCATAATTTTCTTCGCGCCCCTCCATATAATAACAATGCATTGAATGCAATAATATATAATGTACTTTGGCGCTAAAACTACAATACTATCTTAATTATAAGCCATTCAAATGATCAAGATAAATATTAAATTTTGTATATGTTATTTTCAAATAATAGATATTTTAAGTAAGTCATTTTTAAGTAGTAGATATTTTAGATAAATTATATATACTTTTAAGTAATACGAAAAGTATGATGTTGCATTTCTTTTCTAATTTTTAAATTGGAACATATAACAATAAAGGTGCGACGTGTATATATTTAATGTCAGAATGTATTACGTTTTGTTTCCTTTAAGTAAATTTTTATAATAATCTTTTATTCTCGACTTTTTGATATGCTCGCGCCCCCCTCGTAAAGCTATCACGCCCCACAGTTTGAGAAACACTGCATTAATCAATTCTATATTCAACTATGAAATATTTTCTCAACGCGAATGTCTTACATCACGTTTACCCGTTTTGTCATAATCTTGCTCAGTTAGTTGAAATACTAAATGATTTTATGACTAATTTTGAAAAATTTTCCAAGATTCGTAAATAGATTCTTTTTTTAAATAATTTTTATAATTTTTTTTTGTTACAAAAATCAGCTTTATTAACTGCAATAAATTTATTGTATCACATTTAATTAAAAGTTGCCATGAAAAATTCGTGAAGCACATTTTTTACCTATTTTCTCTTACTTTTTAGATATGTAGCATGAATAATTTTTCTTCTTTCGGTTGATTCATTTAAATTGTTTTATTCAAAACACATCTAACAATGCCTTTTTCTTTCAAATTTTCACTATATTTAATTTTGAGAGTAAAGATTTAGATGATGAATCCGAAAGGTTTACGTCCATTGTAATTATTGAAATCATAAGTGTAAAGCTAAACTCCAAAATTACTTTTTAAAATACTAGTTATTCAGCTAAATATAATAATAGTGCATCCCGTTTAATAAAAAGTTTAGTAAGAACCTGACTGATTCCCTTTTTCTCTTTTGCTGAAAGAATTTATCATGTATTTTAAATATTCACACATCAGCATAGATCTTAATTCTTAGACAAGTAGTAAACATATTTATATATATATATATATATAATAAAACAAAACCGAAAATGCAATGCAATAGAATCCTTCATTATATATTTGCTCTACCGGATGAGTTTTATTACTAGATATTCGATAGATCTTTTATGCTTGCAAATTCAAAATGGAGGGAATGGACTCAATGGAATAAAACCACAAATTTAACATGCAACAATCCCTCTATACCAGAAGTGGCCAACCTTTTGGTGAACAATGCCACTATCTGATAAAAAAAAATTATGTGTGCCGTTTCCAATTTTTCCAGCAAACAAAAAAATATGAAAAGGTGAAAAAAATTTTACTTATATGTTCACATTGTGGGATTTTTACGTAAAAAGATCATTTTTAAGAAATACATATATATATAATGTGCACATTTAAAAATAATATAGTAAATAAAATAAAAAAAACAAACTTAAGTTTTATTGTTAAAGAACTTTATACATGCTCAATCAGTTAGGTTAGATATAAAATAAAAATGAGTAACTTGAAATATTTAGTTCTAAATAATTATTAAAAATCAGTACTTGCTTAGTGTGGCTATTGAATTTGTAGTTTTTTAAAAAAATCATCTATAATGAATTTTATTCTTGAAGATGATTACAAAATCGGATTGTTTAAGATGCCTATTAGTTAATTTTGAGCAATATTTCAATTTTATTACTTTCATAATAGAAAAGATTTGTTCACAAGCATATATGTAAATCCAGATCTACCACAACATATGACAGCCAAATTGTTTAAATTTGGAAAAATTCTTGCTGGAGCTAATTTCTTAAGTTTAAAATAATTCGGATCACTTGCAATTGAAATAAATTACTTATATGTGCTTTTGAGAGTAGTATGATGCTGTAAGTCAATAATTTTTTGATTTGGATCTCAGGTGGGTAACAATTATTATTTTGAAGAGAAGTAGAAAAATGTTTTATGAAAAAATCCGTATTTTTTTTATTTTTTCATCATATTGGAAAATCATCAAATCTAGCACAGAACATATCCTACAAAATAGATCATAAATTTTTAAATCTATACAATATTGGAATATTATAACTTAACTACCTCCTGTATTAATGTGAAATGTGTAGATCTTTTTCTCCAAAGTCTATGCAAAAAAAGGGCAAAAGTTTGTTCATAAAAGGAAGATGTATGACCACCTACGATTGGAGAAATGCAATCATTTCCCTATAAATTTTAATTTAATTTATTTAAATGCCTTATGATATCCATAAAAAAACTAAATTTAATATTCAATCTTCAATCTTGAGTACCAAGCACCGATTTGGGAGTTCATTATTTTCCTTTCAGGTATTTTAAAGCACAATAGCTTAAATTCCAAAATCTCTGCACTCACTCCGTTTGTAAAGCCAGCAAATACAACGATGATGGGGTCTTCTCTACATTTGCGGTTCTTAAAATTTCAATCGCCTTGCATACCCTTTATGTATCAGCAGCTCTTCCTGACTTAATATTATTGTGTGTGTGTGTGTGTGTGTGTGTGTGTGTGTGTGTGTGTGTGTGTGTGTGTGTGTGTGTGTGTGTGTGTGTGTGTGTGTGTGTGTGTGTGTGTGTGTGTGTGTGTGTGTGTGTGTGTGTGTGTGTGTGTGTGTGTGTGTGTGTGTGTGTGTGTGTGTGTGTGTGTGTGTGTGTGTGTGTGTGTGTGTGTGTGTGTGTGTGTGTGTGTGTGTGTGTGTGTGTGTGTGTGTACACGCGCTCTTAGGCAGATACATTACACATTATGTGTGTATTATTGAGTGAATGAGTGATTATGCATATATATGATGTGTATGCGTTTGTATGAATGACAAAGTGCATATGGGGTGTGTAAAGTGAATGTATTCGTGGGAGAGAGTGTATGTATATGCGAGAGTAGATATATGTGTATGAGTGAGATCAGTCTATGCGTCTGTACGAGTAAGTGTACGTGGTATTAAAGAGATAAATAAAGACAAATTCATTTTGTTAATAGCAGTTACCTTAGAGTAGTAGTGTCGAAAAATGAATTTGTAATTGTAATTTAAGCACAGGAGAGTGAGCTTTATGCCCAATTTTGCAACAAACATAGATTGAGAAAAAAAGAGATTATAATCTCCACATTCTCTAAGGTAGGGAAATTTAATGGAAGAAGTAATAGGGATGTTATAGTCATGTAGTTAAATAGCTAATATTTTTTGAAGTGATGTTGGTTTTAGGTAAAAACAGATGCATTTAATAGCAGACATAAAAGGCACGTTTCCTAGTGATATTCTAACAGATTTGCCTATAAAATAGCGAATGCAATTTTTTAAAGACTCATTCTTACTGCTTTTCTGATATAGAAATGTAACAGCCGTAAAATACCTATCAGCTTATTGATAACTTCGCAATATAAAAATTTAATGTTTAAGAAACTATTATTTGAATTTTACCTTCAGAATCATGACGACATTCTTCTTTTCGAATACATTCTGTATTGGGTCCTTCAACGTAACCCTCCTTACAAATACATCCAGACTGACATACTAAGGGACAGGGAAAAACTTTGTCATAATTTTTGCAGGTTTTTTGACATTCAGGATAAGCACCACAGTGGGAATATATACGATTATTTTTACATCTTTCTGCAAAAAAAAGTGAGGATAATGTATATCATATTAGTAACACACACACACACAAAGCTATAAGAAATAATTTCTTTTTGTGATATATAATTTTATAGCATAGGAGTACATAACATGTAAATAACAACATTTATCTCTTATTAATTCAGACAGGACAACCCATTTACCAAATGCTTTGAGCATTCAAATGTTTAATAGTTTGAGTATTTTAGCCAATTAATTTCATATCATAAATGATATGAGAAAGATTCTACACACAAAATATGAGGGTCTGTCAAATGAAAACAATACCGATGGTAAAAATTATATAAACTGTTTATTATTTCAAAAGTAAATACTATAACTGATAATATATATAGATTTATCCTACTGCACAACAAGATGGCGAATGTCTTTATAGATAAAAGTTTGCGGTTGCCTATGGAAAAATTTTTCTACCCAGGTCTACGTCCGAAGCAAATCGATGGCCACCACTGTCTTACTTTGACGTTTCAAAGATGGGGAAATTGCATGAGGAGAGATCTGGACTGTATCTCGAGTGAAACTTCTATAACATAGTCTTAATATGCTTGGCCGTATGTGGATGGGCATCAGCTTGCAACAGAATAATATGCCGTCAGTCAACGTTCCTGAGTGTTTAGACTTGAAGACACGCCTCAAATGTTGTAAAATTCCTAAGTATCTCTAAGTAGTTGTGGCACCATGTTCCGGAAAATCAAGGAGAAGTGAGCTCTAAAATTCAAAGATAAAAAAAATCGGTATAACTCTACAAGATCTGGGTTGTATGCATTTAGATTTTTTTCCTTAGGTTAACTTCCTGTGCTTCCATTGCTGACTCTGATTCTTGCTCCGTCTGAAAATGATGGCTCATACAACTCCTCATTATGGAATTGGAAACGATATTTTCATTGTAATATTATTCATGGAGCTTCAGGCATGTTAACATTCAGTTCAAATTATGTTCCTCCGTTAAGCTCTCAAAGAATGTCATTGAAAATTACAAGGTTCGTCTTCAATAGCCATGTTGTTTTAAAGTGTGATGTTAATAAACACTTACTCATCCATCAAGCTGTAAAAAATCCACTCCCCACAGATTTTCTGGAACTTGAGCTGCTCTGTTAAAATAACATGAGTGGTACCGTGACTAATACACAACATTAGCTGAATGTTTTGCATTCTTCCACTGTCAGTCTTTTCTGACTGCAACATCCATTGCACCAGTGATAGAAAGAATATTAACATAATGAGCCTATCTTAACATTGTGGAATTCTGTGGGTGACATTGCTTTCTTGAAATGACATCCTAACTACTCCATGTCATTTATTCCACTCAATCTCAAGCGCACAGTACATACTGTATTTTCTATACACAACAGACACTTGAACATGAATTCCAATTCCTGTCAAGTTTCCCGTTGTTAAAAAGAACTGTAGCATACTGTTACCCTTTCACTCCCTTCTCATTGATGACAGATGCACACACAACTCGATTCCTCTCTCACTTTGAGCTCATCTAACAAACAAATCACACAGCAATGACAGTTCTTTCCTGGTTCCTACAGAGGGTATTTTAATGCACAAACATATTCGCGCTATTATACGAAATTCCGGGCCATGCTTATTGATCAGTCTACCTCGTTTACATTTGACTCCCCTTATAAACATATAATTTTTTAAAAGGTGAATTTTGTACTTTGAATTAACACAAAAGAAAATATAATATAAATAATATATTTTTATTTAATATCTTAAACATGAGACATATTTTATTATATTGATTAAAAAGTTACATAAAAAATACCAATGCAGGATTTTGAATCAAATATTTTTTAATATTAAATTTCTACTACATTTTTTAATTTAGAAGTAATATTAAAGAAATCAGCTTTTTGGCTTAAAAGTTGTTTTATGACTATGATTCAAAAGACGAAATATTCCACACAAAAAAAAGATATATATCTACATCAGTCTTAAAAAGATAAATTATAATGAGCGTTTTCAATTATTGTGAAAACTCTAGAGTTATTCTATTTATTCAATTATGTTAAAATGCCATATTTGAACGTGTTCGTTTGCATTCTAATGCAAACTCAGGGTATCCATAGTAAGCATGTCTTTAGTAAAATCCATTACTTCTATTGCATTAGTTTTAAGCACCAAAATACATCAGATTGAACTGTATTTATATTAAAGTACATATTAACATAAAAATATATAATAAAAGTAAAAGTATTATACTTTAAGTAATTTTTCTTCACGTTTGTCTATGTTTACTTCATACGTACGAACCCCACAAGAAGATATCAGATTCAAGCATAAAATTTATCATTCTAGGTTCTTAAAATTATTTTAATTTTCCTGAATCATAAGATAAAAGAATATAATTATGTAGCATCGCAGCTTAATGCTTGCTTATGACTCTTCCAATTGAAGAATAAACAAATAATTCTTACATTATTACATAACAAAACTTTAAAAGCTATCACATTCCTTGAATAATTTAGCTTTAACACATTCAATTTTATCAAAGAATTTATAAATCTAACACTTGGAAGTAATAAGTTTGATAGATTTTGCATGAAAGAAAGGGACCTTATATCCCTGGAATTCCCTAAAATGTATGCATTTTCCTTCAAACGAAATATTACCAAATTTTTGTTTTATAATTTTTGTAAACATCTAACCTGATTTAGTGAGGCTTTACTAAATCAGATTGTAATATAGATTTATTACAATATAGGTTTTAGTGTAAAAGATTAATAGCCTTCAAAATACATATATCTGTAAATTTTATAACCATTGGGACTGTAGAAACTATGTGATTGCAGTTTCAGAATATTAATCGAAGAGGTAATAGCTCTCATCGAAGAAGTGATAAATAATTACAGTAAGATACAGTTCTTTGACAATGATATTAATCTTTGGCGTTCTGACCTTTAATACATTAAAATGTCATTGATTGTCTTTTTTTTTATTTAACTACAAACAGATGCCTCTATTAATGCAAACTATCTTCAAGAATGACAATTATTTAAATTATGATAAAAAGCCAAATATACTTATGTTACATTCTGAAACAGGAGATAACAAAGGAGCAAAAAACATAAGGAGGCTCACAGGTGGAAAGAGGAAAAAAAGACTTAACATACTTAAATAAATTTCTGGACGTAACAGGTACAGATGCTAATACTGTGACAACAAACTACCTTTCACAGTTCAGACCAAATTTAGAATATGGCTTCTCAATATAATTATGTACGGATATTAATATCAATGAAAATGTAAAAATGTTATTAAGTGTGCTGCAAGAATAACTACTGATCTTCGTAACAGCTGCTAAAATAGAACTTTATAAAAGTGATTTATTTCTAATTTTTCTCCCTTTTAAAATAGTATAACAAGTTTAATAACAACAATGTTCTGCTTAGAACTTCTAGTTGTCTCCCTTCATAGCCCAATAACCAGTGCATAAAGAGACATTCTCCTTTTTCCTTGGAAAAAGAGACGGACATTCTTTCAAGTTATGCTGAACCCACTCCTTAAGACCCTCAGTCTGTTTTGAGTTAGATCATGACTGAATACATTTTTATGCTGAATTCTTTATTAGGATGTGTAACAAATCAGAGATCCAAGACATTAATAGATAAATCATTCCAGAATATTCATTCCATCATCAAATCGTAGATAAAAAAGTATACTGATGACAGTAAAATGGACGGTGCTATTTCTAGAAATTGCGTTCCCAGTGAGACTACCAATAGTGCTATTAGCTTTATGACTAAAAGTGTTCTGTGGTATTCAGCTTTTGGGGTCTAAAATCATAATCTATAGTAGCTTACAATTTCGTGGCATGTCTAGACTTTAAGTACATTTGAACCAGGACAGATAATCTCTATACATTTTCAATGGACCTCCTTCCATGTAACATTGAAAAAGTAATGAGATAGCCAGTACCTTGATCAAGATTGCTTCTGTTTAGTATATGCATGAGACATAACATTAATTAAAATGAAATCTCTTCAATTAAAACGATGGAAGTAAAAGCACTTTGAGAGTCCCGCCTATCCACCCAATTAAGACAACTTTGAGATTTCATCAACTCAATACTCCTAGAAAACTGAAGACGGCTTTCTCGTGCACTTTTAGTGGCTATTCCAAACATCTTACATTCCAATTGGAATGGCAAATCTTTATTGGAAGATATTAGTACAAAGCAGAACAGGTTTTCCCGTTCATATACTTGACTGTTTGAATTTCCTTTGTCATGAGATCTTAAAATACACTATTTTAATTTTAGACTTCTTGAGAATATTTGGTTTCATTGAAATGGTATAACAATTTACAAATGATTCTTGATTATTACTAAATATTTATGCACCATGAACCACACGTTTTCGTTTGGCGATAGATCGGGAGAACAAGCAGGCCAAGGAAACAATTCTATCTGATGGGTAAAGAAGAATAGTCATGTAATGGGGTTTGATCACCCATGATGTGCGTCTGCGCTGTAAAGCTAATGATTTGCATATTTCATCACCGCCAACACATGATGCAAATTTCACATGGTTTGTATGCTTCCTTCATAATGTTGCATTTTGTGTGGCAAACAGTGTACTTGTATCAAAATAATTTGCAAACTTTATTTTTGTTCTTTCGGAATTTTGATGAAATGATTATTTTGCAAATAATTTAGAGGGAATGAAAATTGTTTACCATGTGGCTCATATTCATTTACAGGAGGTTCTTCAGTTTCAGAGATGGACTCCCAACCTAGAAAAGAAAGTATTTTAGTGTATTAATCTAAATATTGAACCTATATCGCCAAATTTGAATTAAAGAACAATGTTGTTTCTTATTTAAGTAAACATAAAATTTGTTGAAGAAAAGAACAATTATATCATATCAAATTTTAAAAGCAAAATACAAATATTCCCAAATTCATAGAATTATAAGCGAATTTTTGATCAATGATAAAAAAGATAAAAAAAAAGAGGTACAACGGAAAAAAGTAAATGGTTGATAACGCTCTAACGATTTATGAAACAGCAAAAATTTCCCTTTTTCATTAAAATTACATTAGTTCAAACATATTGTGTTGTGATAGCTTAATATATTTTACGGAAACCACTCATACTTCCCAATTACAGTTAAAATAAGGCATAAACCAATTCTTTCAAATACCATCTTTCTTTATTATTCATATAATCTATCCTCATTCCTCAATACGATGTCACTCTTTATTGTTTATGACTGATAATAACCGAAAGTTTTACTCAACGAATTTATCACATTCAAATAGTATTCTTCAAGCAAACAAATAATGTCACACCTCTTCTTAAAGCTTTAAGAAGATATAAATATTCTTGTGCAATTTATTTTATTAATAATTGCCTACGTACTACACAATGAAGTCTATATTCGACCCGTCAAAAATTTTTTCAACACAAATATTTTTATCTGTACGACGGCGTGTTGAGATAATTTTTCTTCGTTATATTTGAGAAATTAATAGTTTTATAACTATCTTTCAAGATTCAGACGATGTTCCTGAAAACGTTCCACCTTTTAAATTTTTCCTGTCATAAAAATAAACTTATCAACTGCAATAAATTGCCATCAAGCCGCCAATCTGGAATAGTGGTTAGTGACGCTGACTGCTCTGCCATTGGGCCTGGGTCCGAACCTGGAGAAGGCATGGATGTCTGTAAAAGTAGAGTACCCTTGCGGCATGGGGATACTGTAAATAACCGTCGAGCCGCAAGTCCTCTTGTGAGGTTGGTGAAAGGGGAAAAGAAAACCTGGCCGCCCCAGGGCGTTTTTCCTCAAAATTGGGGTGGAACCGAGCCAAAAATTCCCCTGTCACAGGTATGGCGCTAAAAGCTACGGCTAACGACAGGCATACATCTAGTCCTTTGTGACAATGAATTTCGTGGGTCTCGATTTGACTACGTAAGACAGGTGGCATTAGAAACAACAAGTTGTCATCGAAAAGTTGTAAAGTGTGTTCTTAAACCTGTTTGGTCTTTTCAGATAAATAGCTTGGATAACTTTTCTTCTATGTGTAGAACCATTAAGATTACATATTCAGAATTCATTTACGTATCCTTGTCTTTTTAATTTTTTAGTGTATTTCTACCTGTGAGTGTAAATTTAGATGAAGAATCCGAAAGATCTCCATCCTATATTATTCTTGAATTCGAAAGCGTAAGGTTAATCTCCAATGGAATTTCTATTTAGTTTTAAAAGGATGCAAGTTATTTATTTGGATATGATAAAGTACATCCCGATCAAGAAAAAGTTCAGGAAAATTCAGTCTGGTGCATTTCCCACCTTACTTAAATCATTTTAACATTTATTTTTTAAATATTCATCAGCAAAAATTTTAAATATTAGACAAGCAGTAAACTTTATGACTAAAATGATAGCAAAATTGCAATGCAATAGAATTCCTCATATATATTTACTCTATTAGATGCACTTCAATACACCAAAACAAATATAATGTAGTCTGTATTTGATAAGAAGAAATTATACATACAGCTTTTTCCCTCTTGCAAATTCAAAACGGATAGTATATGAGACTCTATGTGTTTTTTAATTACTTAGCACATTACACTTCACCACACTAGAGCCATTTACGATAAAACTCTCAATTTTAAGCCTAAACCATGTAACGAGGATGATACTTGAGCTGACACTTCACTCTCAGATCTTCCACCCTGAGGAGATTAGGCCAAGTCAAAATTAACCTCTTTACAGCTATTATTATTGAAACTATTTACAGATATCGGAATACTTTTGCATATTAGTTCATACCATGTCTTGTTATAGAAGTTCTATGAGTTAAAAGAAGATTTATATGACATTAAATAGGTGAACTAGTTTTTTAGTACTTCAATGTACTTATAGCAAAAAAATTTCAAAATTTTATTGAATTAATTATAGTAGTAAAATCGTTTCGACTATCAATTTTGAAGACTAAATTTATTCTACTACAAAATTACATTTGTCTATTACAGGCAGTAAAGTATTAATAGATATTTACTGGAAAATTAGTAAAGATTGACCTAAACCTTGTCTAATAATCAAGTTTGGGATTTTGTATAAAATAGCAAACATTCTCTTGTTAAAATTTAAAATAATATATAATTGGAATTTATAAGTTACTTTTTTGAAATTACAATTTTAATGAAAATATTAGAGAATTGTAGGCGTCTACATTATTTCACGAACTTAACGAAACGCTATCATTCTTTCTTTTTTTATAAAATCGTTTTAAATTCAAGTATTTATTCAAAAATAATTCAAGACAAAGCATGAACGAATCTTGCGCAATTTTAAACTATGGCAATATGACAAGGATAATATTTGAATTGCTACCTCAATATCCAAATTTTCCTCTGGACAATTTGAATATTAAATATTTTTTATTTTTAACTCAACATGCGATATAGTCTTTTACTATTGCATGAGATTAAACCAATGAATCACTTTTATTTTCCTAAATATGGAAGAGAAGTTATAGCGATATATCTGAGATGCATAAAAAAACATTGCACTTTATGACGTTACAGATATATCTTCAAACTTAAGCATATTACAAACTTAATTGAAAATTTAAGTATTCTCTTATCAATAATACAACGAACATAAAACTTTTTATATATATAATTTTGGTTTATAATTATTAGTGAAAAAATTCTATTGACAGACTTCTTCAGTTTAAGTACTAAACAAAGTGAATTTTGTTAATTAATTACTGATACTTTAAATTAATCACTTCCAGCTACTAATTAATTTTAATTTCAAATAAGAACATTCGTATTTAAAAGGCGAAAAAATATTATTATGTGTTGGAGTTGTTGGTTTTTCCGAATCATGGATTAATCCTGCGGTCAATAAAAATAACAGCAGTGAGAGAGAGAGAGAGAGAAAATTTGCAGCCATCATTTTTGACAAACCACTCTTACATCAGAGTTAATTTTTTTTAAATAAGGTATGCTTTTAAAAAAATTTTAAAGCACACACATATTGCAGATGAATTTTATCGATATTGATACATTCTTGTGTTCGAGTACGACTGAATCCAGCTAAGATTTCCTAATCTTTTTTCTTCATACATTGCTGACATATTGTCTGCGATTGAAAGCAGGCTATCATTTTACATATTCAACTGCAGCTCTTGATACACACTTGTGTGTGATCTTCCTTCCATAATATTTTTAATAAAAAAATTCAAAGCTGTAAGCCGATACATGTTTCCATCCCTGATAAAATTTCTTTTAAATATTCTATGTTATTTTCTTTTATGAGTAAACTCTTCTTTTTGAGCTGTAACTAATAAATATAAGAAATATATACTAGAAGCGGGAAGAGAGTAGTACGAGTATATACTAGAAAAACTTTTTTTCGTCTTTATTATAGTTTGAGAGAACTCTGAATAAAAATGTTTGCATTTATCTTTCAGTTTTGCAATTTTGTTCAAAGTCATTCTCTGTTAACTCAAAATTAATGTAATTAGAGAAATGGGGATAAAACAAGATACAACAGTGACACTGAGCCAATACATTAAATCTAATATGTAGATGATACAAGTTAAGATAATATGCACATTACCTCGCAAGCTGTACTAATGCTATTTCAGCAGCTTACATAAACCGAAGTAAAAAAAAAAATCCATAAATACGAAGTTGACATTTCTAGGCCAGAAAGAGTCCTATGCGAGTAAAGTGTGAATTATAGAATTGAAGAAAAACTGTCTTGCAACTAACAGAGTCTTAGAGATGCCTCATAATTAGTCTGAAATTAGATGGATGTTATATGATCTATGCTATTCGTACAATTAATCGCTTAGGCCAGTGCTTCTCAAACTTTCAATATACGCGACCCAATGTTCAATCATCATTTTCATCGCGCTCCCCTCCATACAATAACAATGTATTGAATTCAATAATACTATACTTTGACACTAAAGCTACAATCCTACTTTAACATCTTATGTGCCACTAACGTACATAAGAGTCTCGCTCAGCCAAAGCATTAATATTCTGAACGTATATATACGTCTTTCGAAATACAGTGCTATCCATAAAATCTTTTCTGTGCAGTGCTATCCATAAAATTATACCCAAAACTTTGTAATGTAATAAGAGGACTTTTACAGTATTTGAGAAGGATTTACTTATTTGAGAGGATATTTGATTGTTTTTTCCTTTTTCCCCCCCTCAAAATACGCTCGTCTACGTGGAAAACTGCGGCATTGGGTATAGAATCGCATAACTTTTAATCGGCAGTTAAGGAATTAATTAAAAACCGTACAAATTATCAAGATTACCCATGGGGTCACTGATAATTATCAAACTTGTTCTTAACTTTGTATTGTTAAATTAAAAATAAAATGCATTGCACACTACTGATACATTTATAAGTGTATTATATCAGTGTAAACATGTATTTTATATTTTATTATATCAAAAAAATTTTGATTGTTTACTAAATTAATAATTTTTAAATAATATTTTGTTCTCGACTTTTAAACATGCTTGCACCCTCCTCGTAGAGGTATAACGCCCCCTGGGGGAGCGCCCTACAGTTTGAGAAACAATGATTTAGGCGTAACTGGGTCATTAGATGGTCCAAGAATCAAGCACCAACAACTTTCAAATCTCATAGCAACCCTTTCTATTTTACAAGCAGCTGTAGAGATAGATACCTGTTTATCCACGAATTATTTTAAAAATGTCTCACAGTGTCTCTCAGTTCTCTTATATTCCAGTGGTATATAAAATTCCACGTTTGCGATGTGCTCCCATTCTTGACTGATATTCCAAAATTAATTTATCAGCAAGATTAATTTATCACTGTTCGAATTAACTGAGACAAACATCTTTTTCTTGTATAAGTCGGTATGTGATTGCCGGTTATGTCCCGACAGGGGTGGCTCTAGGCCCGGACAAACCGGACCCCTGCTCGGGGCGCAAGTTTTAAGGGCGGCATTTGGATCAAAATTGAAAAAAAAAATATTTTTTGTTACAAAAAAATTGATATATTTTCTGAAATATTATTGGGTGTGAATCTGGTATTTCATTCAACATATCTTATTTTTTATTTTGTACTTTGTGTATTTAATGACAATTTTCTTTTATGTTGAAATTTGAAGGGTTTGATTATATGTTAAAGCATGAAAACTAATATGTTTACACATCTTTCACTAGTAACTTTCTCCCCGTCCAGGAGTGAGGTTACAAAGGACATTCCTTTCACCCTTTCGGTATCCGGTTTCAGCTATCCAAAAGGGGACAAAGATAATAAGAAGTTTTGGTAGATAGAGAGCCACAGGATTTATTTTAGTCTTGAGTGTAGTCACTATAAGTTAAAACAAACGTTTGTGATCCCCACCCTTAGTAGACTATTTTTTGAAGAAATTGGCTTGTTGAAATAGATGATTCCTTCTCTTTCATTTCACTCGTTTGAAATAGTAACAATGAGGAGGCACATTGGAGAAAGAGGCGGCATTTTCCATTTTTGTCCCGGGGTGGCAAAACTGCTAGAGCCGGCCCTGGTCCCGAACCACCTCAAATCGGTTACATTTGCTCAGAAGTAATGTGACGGATCGACCTTAACTATAATTTACTCGTTTAATTGGTTTTAGTACATTAGTAGCTCAGTTGTGAAAACCTTTCAGTGTGGTAGCTAGAGTTTACAATTTTGCGTTCTACGCAACACGTATTACTTTTTCTTGTTCAGAGATGTATATTATTTCAAGGGAGCGTTCTAAAATAATCGCTCCTAATGAAAAAACTTCTATAACTGTGAGAAATATAGCTATGGTTGTTGGTGTGGGCAAATCAAGAGTTCCAAAAATTTTAAGAACATTTCATGATTCCTCATCATCCTCTCCAAAACGAAAAGGAAAATGTGGGCTCAAACAGAATACTACTCCAAGAACTAGTAAAACTCTAATAAGAAATAGCAAAATAAATCAAAGTAAGACAAGAACGAAATTTCAAAGGGATTTATTGGATTATGGTGTTGAAGGGAGTACCTCAACTTTACAGATAAGAGTTCTGGAAGTTAGCCGTAAGGCATCAAGAGCAAGTAAAAAACAATTTTTAACTCAGAAAACGATGTAAAAACGTTTAGCTTAGGCCAAAAATACCTATCCTGGACTGATAACGAGTAGTAGAAAAAATTTTCAGTGATAAAACGCATTTATTTGAGCAGGGATACAAATCAAGTGCAGTGAGAAAAAGTGTGAGTGAGTTTACGAAGTAAAGTTAAAATTACGCTGCCAGATCATATCCAACAGACAATAAAACCCCCTTCTAAGCAGATGTGTTTGGTGTGG
This sequence comes from Trichonephila inaurata madagascariensis, assembly GCA_019973955.1. Classification (NCBI taxonomy): domain Eukaryota; kingdom Metazoa; phylum Arthropoda; class Arachnida; order Araneae; family Nephilidae; genus Trichonephila; species Trichonephila inaurata. Next base: position 59,243 of record BMAV01009297.1, read on the forward strand.
GGGGGTTTCCCAACAAATGGAAGTGGAAACTTAGTTCTTTTTAAAGCAAAAAAAAAAAAATAAATTATCTTAAATAGAAATAGTTGGCAGTAGAACTGTTTCATCCTTGGAAACATTTGATGGAACATTTTCACATGATTTGGCTCCTTGTCACAATTTGATATTCGCCCGGACTTTTACGCTGGAAAATAAAATAAAAGTGCTTAATACGCCTGGTAATTCACCAGACCTTAATCCTATTGAAATTTATGACATATTCTCAAGAGTCTTTTAGCTAAGATGAGTTGCACAACAACAAAACAAATGATAAAAAGTGCTACACATGTGTGGTTCCAAGATGATGAAGTTAAGAGCATGTGCGCTGCAGTATTGGAGTCAATATCAAAGCGAGTTGAAGAGGTGATTTCTTCTGTAGAAGGAAATACTTCGTACTAATATAGAGAATTTTCAGTCTACTTATAAAGTAAGTAATGATTAAAAACTATTGTCTTAGAAAAAATCATTTTATTATGATTTGTCCCAAATAATTTGAATAGTATAGTAATACACACGCCCTCATACAGTTTGTATTACACAAAGGATTTCCTACGTAAAATTCATTCTTTCATTGCCTACTTGTCTCGAATATGGCCGTTATTGAGTCTGTTTGGTTCAGTTTTACCGCCTAATGCTGACTGTAAGCATAGTTTCGACGGAACTGTCAGAGATTATGGGTTATGTGTTCTTGATTACTACATTTGAAGTCAACTCAATTTAATGCTGGATTGTATTGCGTTATGGATCGGAGCTCGAGCCGGTCTAATTTGTTACTGAAAGTGGTTGGATATATCATCTAGTGATTATATAATTACTATCTTTTATTTTTATTATATTCCGTGTCAAATTTCATTTCAGTCCGGTACTATTTTTTTCATATGTTAACTCTATTGTCAGAGACCATATTCTATAATATTTTAAACTATTCACAATTGCCAACAATAATTATTGATCTTAATTCAGAATTTCTATTTTTCTTAAGATGTGTAAGTAGAATTAAAAATGTCGCCCTCCATGCAAGTTTTATGTTCTGACTATTTTTCCAAGAGATATCAATATTCATATATACACTCATGGACACAAAAATTCGCGCAACAAGAAATAATAGCGGGATCGTAACGAAACTTCGGCATGAAGGTATATGTAGGAGAAATATGCAAATGATTAGAAATGCAGTGTGATTGCGCATTACGTATAGCCTGTAGAGGGCGTTTAACGTCGCTCTCCTTGGAGTACAAAACAGGTAATCAAAGCTTGTTTGAGTGTGCTGAATCGTTTGCAAAGGAAGAGCTAAGGTAAACATGCCATTAAGCCGTTTTCCAAGACAATATGAGCAGATGTCGCAGTTTGGGAGGGTGAGAATCATCAGCATGTTGAAAGGTGGGTGGTCAGCTGGACGAGTATCTCGTCAATTAGGCCGCTCTGTTTGTTTTGTGAGAAAGTGTTAGGATCAGTGGATCCGAGAGATGTCATTTACACGAAGACCAGGCTCAGGACTCCTTCGACAGACCAGTCGTTGAGAAGAACGCCACATCGTAAGAAATGTACGCGTACAGCCAACGTTATTGGCCGTCATCCGGCACACGTAGCCCCTTTCCCCTGGGGGCCCCTGTGTTTTCCCGAACCATACGAAGGCGCCTGGCTGAAGGACTTTTTGGCGCTGTGCCCAACTTGTCTTGTTTCCCTTGCCCCCACCCATCAATGACCGTTGGGTGGTGCCCACCAGGAGTAAACGGGACTGTGGCGGAATGGAACCAGGTCGTTTTTTAGCGACGAACCCAGATTCAATCTCAGCAGTGATGACAATCGTGTTCGTGTGTGGAGACCCCGTGGTGAACGCCTCAATCCTGCCTTTGTTTTTACAGCGACACACCGCTCCCACAGTTGATGATGGTTTTGGGGGGTCCCACCCTACAATACACGGTCACAACTAGTCTTGATACTGGCACCATGACAGCCTAGTGGTATGTCCAACATCTTGAAACCCACATGTGTTGCTATTTTGATGCAACGGCTCCCGGGGGCCATTTTTCAATAAGACAATGCTCGCCCCCACACGGCAAGGGAGTCACAAGACTGTTCCCCACTGTTTCTCCCCTCCTTCGTTTGCCTCCCCTATCCCAAGATTTGTCTTCAATCGAGCATATCTGGGATCATTTGGGACCGGGGGGGGCCTCCTACGAGTTTTGAATGAATTGTCTCAATCCCGATCGTATCCATCTTGATTTGTGTTAGAGGGGGTTTTAAAAGGGGGAAAAAACCCCCCGTTCTTTTCCTTTTTCTCTGAAATAAATTATCCTTTTTTTTTTGTTTTTTAATCATTTACTTATATCAAAAGTTGTCAGGTATGAAAAATTTTTCCGTTTCTTTTTTAAACCCTCTTCTTGGTGGCTAATTTTTTGCCCCGGAGGTATTAGGTTTCCTAAATATTTTTCAGCTTTTCAAACCCTATTTTTCAATAACACTTCAATTACAAATTCATTACATCCTTCCAAATTTATTTATAAATGTCATCCATTGTATCGCATTTTCTTTTCCTTTAATAAGAGAAAATTTGTTATTTCCATGCTTTTTTGAATATATAAAAGGAAAATATATTGCTTTGGTAATCTAACCTTATTAACAAAAATTTTTAAGATGAAACTGCACTTAAAGAAAGTTTCAGTTAAAAATACACATCCACATCCTTATTATATTTAAATGAGTAATTTTAAATCAAACATTCTACCAGGAGTTAAATTTTAGAATATTTTTTTAAACAATCTGTTAAAGTAACTTTTCTTTCAAACTTATATCCCTTTTAATGGTATTTTTTAAAAAAATTAATATGATTGTGTCTGGTTTATGATTTGATTCTATTTCGATTTATAAAGGTGGCATTTATCTCAAATAAATTCTTGAAATTGAATTTCTTTTTATAAATGAAAAACCTTATTTCTTAAATAAAAGATGTATCTGCACTCTATATTCCTATAAGCAAAATCATGTTCTTCAAATTGACCAATATTTAACCCAAACGCTCTATATCGTGTTTAAAACGAAGAAAATAATTTCAGATGATTCCACATCTTTAAAGATAAAAAAAACCTTGTCTACAAATGCCAATTTTTCTCTTTCCCCCCATCTCGCTTAACGAATATTTTTTTTTTTAAAGGGAAAATTTTTTTTTTTTCTATGAAAAAATAAAAAAAAAATATAAAAAATTTTAAAATTTATATTTAAAATGTAAAAAAATCCAAGTAAAAAAAACAAAAAATATAACATTTCCTTAACATTATTTTCATCCTTCATATTTAAATTCGGTGAATATATTATTCATATATTTTTATTTGCCTATATAAACTAAATAATGACTTCATATGCTGAAAATATTTCTAACTGTTATTATTATTATTGCTATTATCATTGTATATCTATATACAGAGGGGGGGAAAAAAGCTTCATATTATTACAACTTTACCGCTGCTGTTAAGTGTTTACCTGGTTTCCGAGGACATTTATTCCTCTGCATGCATTTTCCATTGAGCCCTCTCACATAGCCGCTGTCACATATGCAACCAGGCTTGCAAGTCTTTGGACATGGAAGATTTTTGTCAAAAGTTAGAAACAGGGTTTTCTCGCATTTTGGGTAAAAATTTTTCGCCCATAGTTTCCCAAAAATGTTCTTTTCCCCAAATCCATGAGTTTCCCAAGGAATGGGGTTTTAATTATTTTTTACTCCAAAATCGCTGCAGCAATTTAACATATCTGATTGCAGCTCATAAGAAAAGAATTCTGCACAAAAAAATTTGCATGATTAAAAAAAATTGATTAAGATTCTTGCAAAGATATTGCAAAAATCACTAAATCGTATAATTTATGTAAATTCCAATCAAGAAGAAAGTTAAGTTCTTGATCATATTGAATTAAAAATTGTCAGGACATTGCTCCAATATATATGATTTTGAAAACAATATTTTCAAAACAAAACAAAAAACTGTAATATAAATATATGTGCAAACATAGAAAAAAAATATATACAAATTTCCATCATTCATGATCGTAGAAAAATCCAAGAAATAAGCAGTAAAATATAACATTTCAATTACCTTATTTTCATCATTCATAATATTTAAATTTGATGATTATTTACTTTAGTACCATACATATATCTTTTTCATTTCCTGTATAAGCTGAATACCCCTTTTTATGCTGAAAAAAGCTATTAACCTCCTTTTATATATATATATATATATATATATATATATGTATCTTAGATTAATTTAAAAGTTTAATTTTAAATTTACATAATTCCTAGTTATAAAATTACCTTTTATATCTAATATTAGATAAAATTTCTTATTATTATTTAATTCATATATATCTTTGGGCACACTAAATTTATGGTAATTTGTAACTCTTTTTTAATTTTTTATTTTATTATTTTTATACTTTTTGTTGATGCTCATTTCAGCCATTCACATGCTTTGAATCTGCATTGGGGTCCGAATCGGGCAATTTTATTTATTACTCAGATTTAGCGGGGGCTTGCATTCTAAGGAAATTTTTAGGTAAGCCCCTTTATCTGTAAGGGGATTTAGATATTCCTATCCATTAAATTCAATAGGTTTTCTCAATATTATTTAAAAGGGGGAAAGGGTTTTTGCCCAAAAAACATGTTCAACCCCACTTTTATATAAATTTTTTTTATATATTAGCTGTCCTAAGTCAGCAATGTTATTTACTGGCATCCATTTTAAAATTTTAATCTCGGCGCTAGTGTCCTTCTTGTTTGATTTTCCTAATGTCTATCTTTTTTTCGAATGTGATTGATGAAAGTTTATCTTTTTGTTTGCAGAAAATTTAGACTATATATATATATATATATATATATATATATATATATATATATATATAAAGAGAACTTCATATTAGTATATCTTTAGTGCTGCTAAGTACTTACCTAACATGCTAGAGCATTTTTCTTTCGGTATACATTTTTCGTCGGGTCCTCTCACATAGCCTTCGACGCATATGCACCCAGGTACGCAATTCATCGTGCATGGAATGTATTTTTCTTTATAGTTGGTACAGTTTCTCTGACAATGAGCTAAGCATTTATCAAAGCGTTCGTGTTTGGGACATGGCAATGGACCTGTAAGTGCGAATATTCATTAATTCTGGCTTACATCGAACCAATGTTTAACATGTTTGATTGCAGTTTATATGAAAAGAATTCCATACAAAAAGTATGTGTAATTAAAAAGATTGAGTAATATTTTTTTAAGTCTCTAAATCTCATAATTTATGTAAAAAGCATTCGATTGTATTGAAAAAATATTCCTATAACTCTCACCTCTTGATTTAAAAAGAGCAGAACTTCTAAATAATAATTTCTAAAATTGAAAAGATTACTTTACGTCACGTAACCCCCTTCGAAGGGATTTTTGAAGGATGGAATTTGGTTTTTTCAACAATAGGGATACCTTTTCAACGGGCAAAACGAAAATTGAACCGCAAGAGCCTTTGTGAGGAGATATACATAGGTACTCCCGTTTTTGAGCTATTAGACTTACAGATTTGAAATTTAATTGCCATGATTCTTTCCAGGGAATAGAGATTCGCATTGAACTGATTTTACAGAAACCGACTTCTAGAGGAGGAAGTTACTGTGGCATATTAATAAAAAATAATTCCCATTTTCGAGCTACTAGACCTACAGTAATGAAATGTGGTATGTATGTTTCTTTTATTTTTTAACTGAAATCCTCCACGAACGGCTCTTATGGAAATCAAAGTGATTACGGGCTTATTGATTAAAAAATCTCCGTTTTTGAACTATTAGATTTAGATTTTAAATTTGGCAAACATATTTATTTTGTTGAGAATAAATCAAAGTCGAAAAATGGAAAAAAAGCCCTTTTTAATGGTTTTTTTTAAATTTAACGAAAATTTAAGCAAAATTTGGGAAAAAAATGATTTTCCAATTTTTGGGAAATTTCAAAAAAAAAAAAATATTACATATTACCCTTGAAAAAAATTTTTCACCCTAATTTTTGACACTTCATAAAAAGAAAATTTTCCATATTTACCAAAAAAAATTTATTTCAAAAAAAAAAAACCCGTTTAATGACATTTCTAAATTTTATGAAAATTTAACTTCATAACCCTTTTAACCTTTATCCATAACAATCACATGGATTTTGTTTTCTTTTCCAAAATGACTTCTTAAAAAAAAAACTGAATCTTAAGCATGCAACTCAAACTAAGCAATAAACTTAAAAATAAAGCGTAAACAAAATTTTATAACACATTAATGAAGTAAATGTTCGTTTACCTTCTGCACGAATACTTTCCCATACCCCTTAAAACCCCAAATTTTTAGAAAAAGTCGGGAGCAATTAGCTGAGTTTATTTCCTCCATTGCTTTAGCAATCCTTTGCCTCAGTTTGGTCAAATTTTTGGATTGATTTAAAATAAACTTTTTCTTTAAATTAGCCCTATAAAAAAGTCGACGGGACTTAAATAAGGTGAACGAGCTGGCTGTGAAATTGAACCATGGCGTTCAATCTTCCTTCCGAGATTATTCCCATGTCCAAATACTCCCGTATAATACTCACATAATGTCCCGGATATCCATCTTGTTTGAGCCATATGTCCCTGTGTAGATGTTGAATGGCATGTCTTCCAGTAGATCTGGCAAAATGTTTCAAAGAAAATTCAAGTATTTCACTCCGTTTATAAACGTTTGGATAACTCAAACGGTCCAATTATATTTACTATTGATATTCTGGTCCACATCTTGATTTTAAATGGAAACTGGGACTGGTCCTCACGCATTAAATGTGGGTTTTCCACAGGCCATCTATGTAAAATACCCATTGTTCTAAGATTTAGTTCTTTAAAATAATGTCACTTGGTAAAAAAAAAAATTGACATGTTATAGATAAGAATGTTGCAAGTGTTGTACCATTTTGGAGTATTTATGCACTAAAAGGATCATTTTTGGAATAACTTGCCTAAAGTACCATGTAAAATTTTTCTTTTTATAAAGTGTCAAAGTTAGGCGACTTCATTTTTTCAAATCGGCTGAAGGTATCCGACTACGTCCGGAACCGTGATTTTGCAAAAGCGTATAAATGGATAATATGTATGATATTTAGTGTCACTTAGGTTAGAAATGTATGTAAAATTGTTTTAAGAATAGTATTACAATAAAATTATTTAGGTAGTATTTGACAAAAATGAACATAGAATGACCCATGTTCAAAATTTTTTCCCTTTTTTGTGAAAAATGCTTCTATTATAATAATATTTTGCCTGTATATAGCTCAAAACCTCTGTATGAAGCTCAACTAGTTTTTTGAAATATATAACTTAAAAATTGGGTTTATCCACTTTTTACGACGAAGGGGGGAGAATTTTAAGAAAAAACACCGATAATTATTTCAAATGGTTGTAACTCAAGAAATAATGTGCATTTTTCAAAACTCACATAGTTGAGCCTCTGTACAGAGGTCTGCACTATATACAGACAAAATATTATTATAATAAAAGTATTTTTCACAAAAGAAGAACATTTTGAAAAAAAGATTATTCTAAGTTAATTTCTTGCCAAAATATTTTATTTAAATAATTTTTTTTGTCAAAATGTCCTTAAAACAATTTTATACATGTATTCTAATCTAAGTGACACTAAATATTCATGAAAATTATCCCTTTATGCGCCTTTTTAAAACCATGGTTCCGAACGTAGTCGGATACCTTAAACTAAGATAATTTTAACTAAACCAGAATAGGTGTTTGCTCCATTTGTGGATGTGATTAATAGCACAGCAATGTAAGATCATGTTATGGAAAAAATCACGTAAAATTGTGGAATTTGCGGTCACAATACTTAATGATGTGGGTAAGATATCAACAGAGGCTAAGAGGTCAAAAGAGGATGAAGATGTTCTGAAAATCAAAAGATTCTCTATGATTGTTATGCACAGAAAAGGCCAAGTGTTGTACCATTTTAGAATCTTAACTAATTGAGCCAACTTTTGAGAAATTTGCCTGGGGTTGTGTGCAATAGCTTTCTTTTTATGGAAAGTCAAAGTTAGCCAACATATTTTTCTGGAGCCCCGATTTAAACAAATGACATTAATTTTAACTAAACCAGCATAGTCTTTTTGTGTGACTTGTGAGTGCGGTTAATAGTACATCTATGTAAGGTAAAGTTAGTGAAAAAACATCGTAGACTTGAGAAATTTGTGGTCACAAAAACTAATAGGGTGTCAATTTTCCATATTTTCGAAAATGTGCTAGTCCTTACTTAACCAAGGGCTAGGGAATTTTTTTATATTTTTTCCATAATAGATATGACTCCACCTTTCACCCCGTGCCCGATTATGACCCCATGTATAGATTAACAGTCTGAACATTGTTACAACACATGATTTTAAAAATAATGTTTTGAAAACAAAACAAGGTAAAAAATAGCATATTGTTTCTCAATTTCAAAATAGTAAAAAGAGACATTTATCTTTTTAGATTAAAAATTTATTTATCTTTACTTCGAAGATGAACCAAACAAAAAAATTGATTCACGAGAAATTATATAGATTGTAAAAAACATTTAGAATAGATTAAAATATATAAGCAGTATATTAAGAAGCGTTCCACGCAAATCTGATTCCTATAAGTTGTTATGAGAATTCAACGTAAAATAAAGAGAAAGTCTCATATTCTAATCCCTTCCTTAAAAACGAATTTATTATTGGCTTAAAAAGGTATTTCAGGTATATGCATTAGACAATTTGTATATTCTTTCATGGTTGAATAATTTTCCAATTAATAAGCACTCTAAGTCAGATCCTTTGTCAAAACCACTTTCAAAAGCATATCGATAAAAAAAATTTTTTTAAAGTTTGGAAAAATTGGTGCAATCTTACTGAAAGCAGGGGTAAGTCTTACATCCCAGAAGAAAATGTGCCACTCATATTCATTCACCTAAATGCACATGGGTAAGCGTTACATGCACCTAGAGGCATTTCTGTTTATTAGGAAGATTAATATCTTAATCTATCAATTTTCAAGTGGTTTGTAATGTAAAAAGGGCAGGTGTCATCATAAAGGGATTAAAGTAGAATCCTTCTCATCAATATGCCACTCCAAAGTTTTCGAGAACATGAAAGAAAAGATTAAAATATTGGATACGTAAAAAAATAATCAACTTAAAAAAGATTTCCCGAAATTTATCCACCGATGTATCCTGTGAGTGTGGAACCTCACCATCCGATACTGCCTGCCAATAGACAACAGTATCGACTATATAATTCGAAGAAAAGTGGTCAAGTTCAGCACCCAGTGAGTTATTCATGAAATAGTGCATTCGCCCATCAACCGCTGCAAAGCTCTGCAAGAAGAAACTCGTTCCCTCATCAGTGCCCGAGATTTATCTTAGGAACAACCGAGTCACGCAACAACGACATGCGGTATTGCGGGCAGATGCTCCAACATTCCAACTCCAGAACTACCTGACAGATCAACATATCAGCAAGTAACCCTGTCTGCCAGCAACGATGAAGAAGAGAAATAATGATCATTCAGACAAGAGGTAACCTCAAACAAGTAGCCATTCTTTTGGATTCTGGTTCTAATGTAAATATAATATTCAAAACACATTACTGTTTCAAATCAATGGACAGCAACTTGTGGGATTTTTGATGGCACGTTTCAGTTTTTGGAAAGTTGCCATGCACCGCTTCGCAATCGTGGCACCATATTCTAGAAAGTCAATCCGCAGAGGGCTGTACCAATCAAAGATCAGAATAACTCTTCTAGAGCTGGGGTTGCATGGCTTTGGATTTTTTTTCTTAGGTTAATTCACTGAGCTTTCATTGTTGCCTCTGATTCTTGCTTTCCGTCTCCAAATTAATAGGACCATACAACTGCTCACTACGTAATAGAAAACGAAATTCTTCATTGTAATGCTACAGGGATGTTGACATTCAATTCGATTTCTGCTCTTTCTTTAGGCTCTTCTTGACAATGATACAAAATTACGAGGCCCGTCCCCAAAAGCATTAGTGTTCCTCTTAGGTGTGATGTTAATAAACCCTTATTCACCCGTTAAGTATTAAGAATCCAATGCCCACAGATTTTGTGGAACTTCATACGCTCTATCAAGATGATGTGAGCAGTACAGCGGCTAATGCCCAACATTAGTCAAATGTCTCCTACCGTCAGCCTTTTCTGAAGGCAACATCTACTGCACCAGTGATAGAAAGGCTAATGACACAATGAGTCTATCCAAACATTGTGGAAAGTTGAGTGTCATTGCTTTCTTAAAATGATACACAAACTTCTCGATGTCATTTATCCCACTCAAACACAAGCACTTGCCACATACTGTATTCGCTTTAGACAGCATACACTCGACCATGGATTCTATTTCTTGACCCTGCTTCCATTGGTTAAAAAAGGCACTTCAGTACACTGTTCCTCCTCCTCCTCCTCGCATTCCATTATAATGTTCTGGATGCGCACACAACTCGCTGACCTCTTTTTGCCCTCGTTTAACAAACAAATCACACAGCGATAAACGTTTAAGAAATTCTTTCTTGGTTCCCAACAGAGTAGACTTTTATACACAAACCTATCCGAATTGCATGCTAACTTTGGAGCCATGTTTATCATACAGTTTATCTTGTTTACATTTCACTCCCCTTATATACTCATGATTTTTAAAAAAAGGATTTTATGCTTTGAACTTACAAAAGAAAGTATAAATCGTATAGCTTTATTTGATATCTTATGTAAAGAGAAGAAATATATATATATGATTACAATGATTAAAATATGACCTAGAAGTATATCAATGCATTCCTTCAAATCAAGTCATTTTTAATATTAAATTTCTATACTACACTGCTGGCCACACAAAATACAACACCTTGAAGGATGCATGCAAACCATGTGAAATTTACATCATGCGTTGGCGGCGATGAAATATACAAATCATTAGCATTATAGTGCAGACGCACATCACGGATGATCGTAGCGCCACCCGCAAGCACTATATAAGGGGAGAACAGATTGGCAACTTGAAGTATGGCAATTGTTTTTTCATGCGGGTTTTTTTTACCTATGTCTCGCTAACCTTTTTACCAGTTTACCTTTGACCAAGTTTCTGAATTCGACCAAGAAAGAACAATTGCCTACAAGGATTGCGTATTATTCTTCAGAGACATCGGTCACCGTATTGGACTAATCCAAGCAATTGTGATGCGAATTTATCATCGCTGGATGCAGGAGGAAACGACGGACTGATGGGGGCAATCGCATCCACCTCGTTGCATCACTGCCCGTGATGACAGGTCGATCGTGCACATGGCTGTGATGGATCGCACAGTCACATCACGAACCATTTTTTTTTTTCATTTTCAATGGCCAGGGTTATAAAAGACCATTACACACAAGGGGGTAGGAACAAAAACAGATAAAACAAAGTAGGAAATAACGACATAGCGAGAAAAATCTATGAACCCAATAAGTCCCTAACCTGCCAATAAAGATGAAACAAAGAAGAGCCCTTTAGTGCTGGGCAGCGGTGAATGTGGTCAGCATCCATGCCCTCCTAAATATCACAGACTGTGTAGAAAGGGGTTGGTGTGACATGAATTCGATGAAGATGTTAGAGGAGACAGCCACGTCCAGTAGCCAGACAAAATTCGGCAACTACTTTACGTCTTGGCCACATGGGAAGATCTTTAATATTATTTCACCAGGTCTTATTGGAATTTCTCTCTGTGTATTGAAATGAAGCGAGATCATTCATCTTTTTCTTAATAATAGGCTTGGTACTGGTAAAAGGGACTGCTTTCCTTGTTGTCTGTTGAATGGAAGCTTCCTTCTTTGCTAGGTGGTCCTCTAACTCATTACCAGTTACACCAGTCCTAGGATCCACTGCAAGACGATTTCCTTAGGGAACTCAAACAGACTCTGTAGCAGTTTTTTACAGTCAAGAAAGCTAGAGGAGGCAGGAGCAGAATTTGAGTTCACAGCAAAAATCCCCACTTTTGAATCACAGAAGACAACAGCTGTAGTAAAGATATTGAAATGATAATACAACTGCGCAAGGTCTACTTGAAGTACAGAAACTTTGCCATCCAAAGCGGTTGTAAATTTTCCATTTTTTAAATAAAATAAGAAAAGGGGCAATACACCCCTGCTACAGCGCTGTCAGAGTCCTTCAAAATGCTTCCATCAGTATATATATGCCTCCAGTCAGTTTCAGGATACATCGTGTCTTTCGTTTCCAGACCAAGGGACCTTAAAATTACGGTATTTTGCTCTTTTTTGGAAACCACCTGTGTAAGCTCAGTGCGGATTCAAAAAGTTTTATCAATAGTTGGGTCCAAAAATGACACCAGAGGTTCGTGGACGAAATCTATATTACAATTCCAATACATCCTTCAGAAAACCACGTTGGGGCTGCAAACGCCTCCCTGAATCCAAATTACGAGCCCTAGCACAACAGATTCAGTCTATTAAGAATCATTTGTTGTCCTCTCTTACCATCCAATGCCATTTGCAGCAGAGTAGAATGTCTGCAAGCGCCAGTTGCTTCGTTTACCCTCGATTGGAAACCACAGGTGTTTGCACCGTCAATGATGCGATGAATGGCGGACATAGACAACGGAATAAAGCAACATTGTTTTTATTGACGATTCCTGCTTCTGCCTGCAACATCACGATGGTCGGATTCAAGTTTAAAGACACCGTGGTGAGAGGCTGCTGAACTGTTGCAAATGTTCTGAAGTGTAATTTGATCAAATTTTTTTGTTATTTTATAATCCATCCAGCATTTTGTAAAGCTCTTTTCGGATGAAGAAATTTAAGTTTGATATTCCTGTATACACTTGTGCGATGTTGTATCAACGTGTTTTGTGAAGTATATCTAAATAATCCGCGTAATTAATCTAGATGTGCGCTCATGATTTTGATAAAAGGAATATTTCTTAAATAATTTAGAGGAAATGAAAACTGTTTACCTTCTGCCTCAAATTGGCTGTCTTCATTTACAGGAGGCTCTTCAGTTTCAGAGATGGACCTCCAAGCTAAAAAAAAAGTTTATTTATTTATTTAATGGATTAATACTGAGCGCGTAGCTCGTAAAATTTGATTTTAAGAGCAATATTGTTTTATATTTAAGTAAGCAGAAAAGTTGTTGAAAACGGAACAATTATTCCATTTCAAATTTGAGGCTCATTTTGTGGTCATAATGAGATAAAAAAATGAGTTTTATTACGGGCAAAAGTAAATGTCTCATAATGCACTAATGATTTTCTGGATTTCCCTTTTTCGTTAAAATTATACTAGTTTCAATATACTGTAATAGCCTAACACATTTTTCTGAAACCACACATACTCACCTATTATAATTAAAATAAATTCTATGATAATTTATTGAATTACCTTCTTTCTTTCTTATCCATAATCCTTGCTCCTCAATCCTTGATATAATGTAGCACATTATTCTTGTTTATAAATGATAAAATATCGAAGATCTTATTCAGTAATTTTATCGTATTCAAATAGTGTTCTTTGAACATATAAATGGCGTTGTACTTCTTCTTCAAACTTTGCGGAAGAATAAATATTTTTGTGCGCACAATTCATTCTTTAATAAGTGATAACCTACTACACAGTGAAGTCTACTTTGAAACTATCAAAAAAAATTTTTAAACTCAAATGTCTTTATTTGTATGGATGCGTGTTGCCATAATTTTGCTTAGTTATTTGAAAAATTAAATTATATCTTAGAAGTAGTGCTGATGCTCTTGATAAAGCTCCTTTTTGTAAATTTTTCCTGTCATAAAAATCAGGCTTATCAAATGCAATAAATTATGTTATTGATCTGACATCAAAAAATCGTGAAGCATATTCTTTAAATCAAGGGTGTCAGACTCAAAGGCTAACTTGGGCCAAACAAACAAGGTTTAACCTTAGGTGGGCCGCAAAAAATCAATATTCATTGAAACGAAGGTTTATTTCGAATAATACATTATGATAAACTTATATAAAAAAATCCAGACAATTTAATGTTTACGTCTTGACACTTGACACACACACATCTCTTTACTACTACCTTTACAGTTTTTTTTACCGTAAAATCCGAAGTATAACGCGCACAGGCATATAACAAGCACCTATACGTTTCGAGTTGCATTTTTTTAATTTTTAAGTATGCTCTGTGTAAAACGCGCACTCCCTTTTTACGAGTGATCCCTGAAATATACGTCTGCCATGTTTTTTAAAGTTATTTATTCAAAGTATTATCTCAAGCTTTTAAAAAAAAGAAGTATAATTCTAAAAATACAACCCTTTATGTCCATACGTGGAATATCATTTCTTTAAATAAACAGTGTTTCAATATGTGTAGAAGTATAAATTTTTTTTATATGCTTATCTTCTCTCTATTTTTAGAGCTATCATTTTTATACACGACGTATAACGCGCACCCGTAAATTTTGAGCTTATTTGCAATGCTAAAAGTGCGCGTTATAAGCCGGATTTTAGGTACATATTTTTGTGTGCCGATGTATTGGTCGGGCCGCGAGTTTGACACCCCTGCTTTACATGTTTTCAGTTGCGCAACGTACACCCTCGCATTGCGGGGGAGGGGCAGGATTCTAGGGGCCAAAAGTCTGACTGACGCCTAATACGTATTTAAACAATAAATAAAACTTTAAAGGCAAAATCAGACTTTGCAAGGGGGAAAGGCCAAGTATTCTCCGTTTCGCCACTTTCTGTTTAATCTTTTAGATACGTATAGTTTGGGTATTTTTGCTTCTTTGTGTGGAACCTTTAAAATTACATAATCAGAAATCATCTAATAATTCCTTTTTCTTTTTAATTTTCAATATATTTCTTCCAATAAGTAAAGATATAGATGACGAATACATAAGATTTCCATCCTCTATTATTCTTGAATTTGTAAGCGTAGAGCCAATCCCCAATAGAATCTCTAATTACTTTTAAAAATACGAATTATTTATTTGAACATGATAAAATACATCTTGGTCAATAAATAGTTGGTGAAAATTTTGTCTGATGCATTTTTCCCCTTAAGCAACAGAATTTTTATTTTTATTTTAAGTATTCGTCATCAAACGTTTTACGTATCAGATAAGTAGTAAACGTATTTCTACTAAAACGATAGCAGAAATGTAATTAGATAGAATTACTCATTATATATTTACTCTATTGGATGCACTTTTATACATCACAGCAAATATAATATATAATCTATAATTGGTAAGATAAAAAATATTCCATAGAACTTTAATCCTTGCAAATTCAAATGAATGATATATGTGACTCGATTTTTCTTACTGATTTAGCACTTTAAAGTTACAATACGGTTATCGGAGATGAATCTACGTCAAGTCTAGAAGAGGAAACCTGAACTGACAACCTCCCCCCCTCCAAACTTCCACATCACGGCAAGGTAAAGACCTTTAGCCCCGCATTTAACATGTACCAATCCCTCTACATGGGGCAAGAACCATGGCCCTTAGGTATCAGAATACCTTCCCTTATTAGTCCATTCCATGTAATGTTGCACGAGTTCTATGCACTAAAAGGGGATCTATATAATATTAAATAGATGTGTACTTGTTTCTAGTACTTCAGTGTATTTATAATATTTAATTTCAGAATTATATTTAACTAATTATAAGAGTAAAATGCCCTCGTCTATCGATCAATTTTAAACGCGCTCTTTATGATATTATACATTTACTCTTGTATTCTACAGTCAGTAAAATATTAGTAGATTGTTATTGGTATAAATTAGTAAATATTGCCTTAAAAACCTTGTCAATTAGCAAAGTTTGGAATTCTTTATGAAAGATCAAACATGTTCCCGTGAAAATCTAAAATATAATTTAGGATTTGAGTGTATCAGTTACTTTTTTGAAAAAATATATTTTTAACAAAACAAAATCAGAAAAGAGGAAGATTCTGCGATAGTTCAAAAAATTAACACATCATTATCTGTGGTCTCTCTCTCTCTCTCTCTTTGTCTTAAAATAGTTTAAAATCTCTAAATATTTATTTGAAAATAACTCAAGACAGCATGAATGAATCTTGCACAATTTTAAACTATGGCAAGGATAATGAGAATCTATGACAAAGCTCTTAGTTAAAGAAATGACAAGTATAATATTTCTATTGTTATCTCACTATCTAAACTTTTCTGATGAATTCAACATACAATAATCTTTTACTGTATCAAATTATAATATTTAGTGAATAATAACACACTTTTATTTTTCTAACGATATCTCAGTTGTATAAAAATATAGCAATTTATCATACACATTAAATTAAAACTGTAAATGATATATGTTAAAATTTAAGCATGCAACATATTGCTTTGAAAAATAAAATATCTTTATCAATATTATAACTAATATAGAATTCATATATGTATATTATCTTCTGTAAAAGAATACTCTATTAACATACTTTTTCAGTTTAAATGCTTAGCAAAGTAAATTTTGTTAATTAAATATTAATTAAATTAAATTAATCATTTTTAGTTACTGATTAATTTGAAATATTAAATAATGACATTTGTAATTAAAATGTAAAAAAATTATTCTTACGTGTTGGAGTTGTTGGTTGTTCCAAATCAGGAGTTAATCCTGTGGTCAGTAAAAACAATAGTAGTGAATTTGCAGCCACCATCTTTGACAACCCACTCTTACACACCAGAGTGTTAATTTCACTGAATAAGGTCTGCTTTTAAAACTTTTTGAAAGATCACACGCACTGCAGATAAATTCTGCCGATATCGCTACATTTTTGTGTTCAAGTACGAAGAAGTTGAAATTTGATCCTGCGCTGAGTAAGTTTCCCAAAGCTTTCTCTTTACATATTGCTGACGTCTTGGCTACGATTGAGAATAGGCTTTACTTGCTCAACTCTACCTCTTGATATACGCTTGTATGTTCCCTTCCATAATATATTTAATAAAAAATATTCAAAGCTATAAATATTGCTCTATATAAAAACATATGTTTCCATTGCTGATGAAATTTTACTTTAATTTATGTTTTCCCCTTTTTTTTAATAAACTTTTCTTTTTTAAACTATAATTAATATACGAGCACTAAAAGAAATAAGTTTTTCTTATCTTTATTACAGCTTTAGAGAATTCTGAATTAAAATGAATGCATCTTTCTTTGATCATTTCTGTTCAATATCATTCTTCATTGCACCTGCAATCAATAAAATTAGAGTATCGGGGAGAAAGTAAGCTACAATAGCTAAACTATGCAAATAAGTTCGGCCAGGTATGTAAGAGATGCATTTAGAGAACGCGCGTGGCCATGCTCGCTGCACTATCGCTATAATCGTAGCTTATATAACCTTTTAACTGTCATGCCCGAGATAATCTCGGGCACAGCACTGGTGTTCGAAAATGTCACACCCGAGTACTACTCGGGATAATTTTTTTGAGTGCATCGTATTGTTTTACCCGATTATATATCGAGAGACGTTTATTTCGGATTCATCTCTTTGTCAAACCCGACTGATTCTCGGGAAAAATTAATGTGCGCTCAATTTAATAGATGGCAGCACTTTACTGAAGACTTCAAAGGTTAGAGGTTAGAAGTTCCTTGGTTCAAAAAAAAATTGACAATTTGTGTACCCAAATCATCAAAATAACTTGACAGTTAAAGGGATAATCCAACATAAAATAAAAAAACCCATTAAAGTGAAGATCCCTTGTTTGTGCCAGAAGGAGTACTTTTCAAGTAAAATTCGAGTTATAGACTTGATGAAGAAATTTCTTGTAATTAATAGAGTTTAAGGGATTTTTTTGTGATTGGTCTAAAATTGCTAGATGTTTACAAACATGCCGAGACGACCGCAGAACCATGCGATATACATTTTCGAATCCCATATCGAACCATTCCATTTTACAAGCTGCTGTAAAGATTCAAGTTTCTCCACAAACTATTTTTAAACTGCCTCGTAATCTGCAATACCCAAGTTTAAACAGTCCAGAGGTATGTGAGTAACATTCTATGTTTCAATGCGTTTCCATACCTGACAGATATCAGCAAGATAATGCACGTCCACACAGTTTGGAATGCAAAGGATTTTTTAGATAAAATTCATTCTTCCATGGCCTGCTCACCATGATATATTCCTTTTTGAGCATGTCTGGTACCAGTTGAAAAGCCTGATGCCCTACTGTATGCATGATTTGGAGGGGATTGCTCAATATTTTTGGACATACAGGCTTCATGACAACATTTGAAGATAATTCGATGCAGGACTGTGTTGCGGTGTGCATCGAAGCTCACAAATCGGTTTAATACGTTGATGAAAATGGATGGATATATTATCCAGTAATTACATAATTATCTAATTTTTATTACATTCATCCTTTATTTTTATCATTTTTTGTGTTATAAATTTCCTTACACAATCCGATACTTCCTTCTTGGTATATTAATTTAATTGTACGTGAGTGCATTTCTATAATATTTTCAAAATCTTCCCAGTTAACTTAACTCAGTGGTGGGACAGCCCCACCCAAGACCTACTATTCCCAACTCAGTATACGTGACTTTGGGCCCTGAGGTGCATGAGCAGATGTTCCGGTTAGATGGTCAGTCTGACAGGAAACCCCCAGTGTTAAGTTCCCGAGCAAGCTTGATACTCATTTTCGACTCACTGAAGGGATGAAAGGCTGAAATCTTCGCAGTTACCAAATATAATTATTGCGAATGATTCAAAATTTCTATCTTACTTAAAACGCATTAATAGAATTAGAAATGTCCCCTCTTTGAAGTAAGTTTCATTATTATTAACTATTTTTTCTGAGTGATTTCAATAATCATATATTAAACTTCCTAGACATTAAAAAATATATATTATTCGAAATGCTCAATAAAACACCAATAACAGCTTTCCGTTCCAATTCATTACTAAATATCATCCATTTTGTAGTTCTTTTAGGTTTATTTAAGAGTAATTTTTTCATGCTTTTGTGAATGCCACAAAAAAGAAATATATATTTATAATTTTCTAATTCTAACTTTATTAATAAAATTGCCAAGAATTTTTTAAAAAGTTTCATTTCCTTCTAAAATTATATTCGCACCTTTATGAGCTTTAAGTGATCAATTTCAAAATAAACATTCTGAAGTTGAGTTAAATTCCTGAGTTCTGATGTTATTTCAATTTGTTATGATGGTTTTTACTTAGAATAACCTCACGTAATCAAATCCTTATAAAAATCTTATTTCTTAAATAAAAGATGAATCAGCTCTGTATTCAAGTAAACACTATCACGTTTTTACTGACTCAACAATATTTCACTCAGACACTCTTAATCTGTTCGAAATGACGAAAATAATTTTGATTGATTCCGCAACTTTAAAGATAAAAAATTCTTGCCTACAAATGTTAAATCTGAATCTTTTAAAAAAAGTGTTAAATTTTTTCAGCTAAAAATAAAAATAAAATTTGCAAAATTTAAGTATCCATGATCGAAGAAAATCAAAGAAATAAACAAGAAAACATAGCATTTCATTTACATTATTTCCATCATATTGGTCAATATATGAAAGCGTTATCTAGAAAGAGATTTTTATTTATTCTTTTGGTATTTTAGAAAAAAATTTAAACGATTCACACATATAGTAACGAATTCTCATTCACATATCCCAAACTTTGGGACTGATTTATTACATTTGATATGAGAACTTCGTGTTGTCCAAGAACTGTGCTATATGTAAAGGAACACATTATTATTTCAATAGAAGAGTAATGAATGGGATTGAAGACGAAAATAAGACATAGAGGACGGTGTGATTAAAAGCATTACTGAGATCAAAATAAGTTTACCTGAATCGGATCCCCTTCTTAAAAATTTACTATCTAAAGATCACAAGTTTTTATTAGTACATTGGGGTTCAAAAAGTAATATAACAAGCCCATTCAGATAAAATGTTTATTCAGGAAATAAATATATATATACAATATAGGAAGGAATAGCTACATATTGCTTCTTTACGTAGTCACCATTTTTATCGAGGCATTTGTTCCATCAGTACCCCAAACCATTTAAGGTATCCGACTACGTTCGGAACCGTGATTTTAAAAAAGCGCATAAATGGATAGTTTTCATGATATTTAGTGTCACTTAGATTAGAATACATGTATACAATTGTTTTATAAGGACATTTTGACAAAAAAAATTATTTAAATACAATATTTCGGCAAAAAATTAACAGAATAATTTTTTTTCCAAATGTTCTCCTTCTGTGAAAAATGCTTCTATTATAATAATATTTTGCCTGTATATAGTTCAAACCTCTGTACAGAGGCTCAACTAGAATTTTTGAAATATATAACTTAGAAGTGGATTTATCCGTATTTTACGACAACAGAGGGGAGCAATTTTAAGAAAAAAGCCAATAATTATTTAAATTGGTGGTAACTCATAAAATAATATGAATTTTTCAAAAATTCTAGTTGAGCCTCTGTAGAGAGGTCTGAGCTATTACAGGCAAAATATTATAATAGAAGCATTTTTCACAAATGAGAACATTTGGAAAAAAAATTATTCTAAGTGAAATTTTTGCCGAAATATTGTATTTAAATATTTTTTTTTGTCAAAATGTCCTTAAAACAATTTTATACATGTATTCTAATCTAAGTGATACTAAATATCATAAAAATTATCCATTTATGCGCTTTTTTAAAATCACGGTTCCAAAAGTAGTCGATACCTTAAGCCACCATTGTAGAAATCAGAGTCAAGGTTGTGCAACTATGACAAGATGGCTTTCTGAAACTTGGCATCGGTTCTGAAATGCTGACTTCCTAAAACTTTCTTTAAAGATCCGAAGAGATGGAAATCACTTGATGCGAAGTCGTAAAATGTAAGGAGAGTGGTATAATACCTCCCATCGAAAACGCTCTTCTTTTTCTCGCACATCTATTCTACTTTTGTCGAATTCCGTGCATCTAAACCACACCTGTCTTCATCACATAATCCTTATACCGTATACTTCTGCCACTTGTAGATGAATTTCAACTGGAGAATTTTTCTTTAAATGCAAAAACCATATCACACTTCTTATTTCAATCGCGGATTATGTTTCCATCAACGCAGTGACCTTCTAACTGTGATTTAGTAATGCTACTGGAAAATCAGCACAATCTACCAGTATATTTTGAATGCTGTGATCGTCTTAGTTATCTTCAATGGGACTTTTACTCATACGAATAATTTGCACTTATCAGATCTCTCATTACATTACATTTTTAAACACCTACGTATAATAATTATCAATTAGAGAGTCCATAGTTAAATTAAACTACACCACATATTGAATCCTTTTTATAGTGATTATTTAAAGAACGAGTACCCTGGGTAAACATCAAGTCTGATGTTTATTGACTAAATAATTCTGTTACTGAGAACGAAGCTTATACGTCACAACATGGGAATTTCTTTAGGGATTGTAAGCAAAAATTCTGGTTTTTGTCTTTTTTTTATGTTTTTATTTTAAATATATTAGATTGAAAAGCATGATAAATTGAGAAAACATATTTCATCTGGTATAATAAAAGGAAAAATACATTATATGTGAACATATCTAATACGTTTTACTTCTTTTAATATTATTTTGATATAGTAGGGTTCTTTGAAAAATATCTGACGAAACTGTTAAGAGCAATTGTAAACAAGCATATCATTTGTTTGATTCTAAAAACGTCCCACTTAAATTACAAAGAATAGTGCTTAGGTCATTTGACAATATGTAACAGTGGTGCAAATCGTTATCTTCTGCTGAAATGTTCAATAATATTCACAGCTAGGTGATTTCAGAGTTTGCAGATATTCGCACGATATGTGGACCTGTTAGTTGATACAGATGAAAAGTTCAAAGGGTTTATTATAATCAAATCTTGATTAGACCATTTGCAAATGTAAAACTACATGCTTGAAAATGTATAAGGATTTATATTCTGTCGCGATGTGAAGCTATTTTTATATAGTTTAATTTTTTTGTCTCCCGGGAAAACTAGGATTCACATTAAAAATTTTTGCTTTTTTATGAGGTTTTTTTTTACATTCAAATTTTTCGTAGTAAATAGCCGAAAAGAAAATATTTTGGTTCCCTCTTTCACATTACCAGTTTAGCTGAATATTTTTCTAGCATTTTGAGTATCGAAAATTCTTTCAGATTATCAATCATATACATATGTAAGTTGCAAACGTTTATTCATATAGTATTATTAAATAACGTAGTTTTTTCTCAATCACAGAATAGTGTATTTTAATCATAAATGGGTGAAAAAAATGTATACATTCAGAACAAATTATGAATAATACATAAAAACAAAATTAGATATTTTGCAACTGAATAGAACTCTAAAATCACATTACACTTAGCACTTTTAAAAATTTGAGAAATTTTTTAGGTAAATGTTTCATTTTTGTAGTACACCACAAACACTTGTGATTAATTGCATCATAAATATCTTATATTCATATTAATAATATCATATTTTTTTATTATTCATATTATTAATGTATATTACATAAATGATAAGAAATGGTACAGCGCGTACAATACAAATTCATTTCAAGATGATGAACATTATCACTATATCAATATTAATGCATAATTATGAACAAGTTTTCAATTTTTATCAGATATTTGGAGATCTTCAAAAAAATTGCCTATATATTTAACAATTTTCACTAAAAGGGATGGAAAAAGTTAACAGAAATGTCACAAGTTTCACAATTTGTATGGTTGTACGTGGGTTATATTTTTAAAGCTTAATTTTTGATAATGGACAATATACGAGACATCCAACGAAGGGGAAATTAATTTTACCGATAGTTCGGAATGATTTTAAAGGATGAATGGAAATTTTCATGATATTTAGTGTCATTAGATTAGAATACATGTAAAAATTTTTTTAAGGACATTTTGACAAAAAATTATTTAAAACAATATTTTGGCAAAAAATTAATTGAAAATTTTTTTTTCAAAATGTTCCCCTTTTTGTGAAAAAATTTTTTAAAATATTTTGCCTGTATATAGCTCAGACCTTCACAGAGGCTCAACTAAATTTTTTTGAACTATATAAATTAGAAGGGGTTTATCCATATTTTTCGACAACAGAGGGAGCAATTTTGAGCAATAATTTTTTCAAGGGGTTTAACTTAAATAAGTGAATTTTTTAAAATTAGTTGAGCCCCTGTAAGAGGTCTGATTATGGCAAAATATTTTTTATTGAAACATTTTTCACAAAAGGAGAAATTTTAAAAAAATTTAAGTTAATTTTACCAAAAATTGTATTTAAAAAATTTTTTTTTCAAAATTTTTAAAAAATTTTTTTTCGTTTTTAATTTTAAAACCTAAAATCATCAAATTTTCCCTTTAACGCTTTTAAAAAACACGTTCCGAACGTAGCGGATCCCTTTAAAAAACTATAGTCATAATTTGGTAGAGGAAGCCACCACTAGATGGTGCTACTAATGAAATGGTTTCTACTCTAAAGTACTTGCCTTAGCTGCCAAAATTCACCCCATTTTAAACAAACAATATACAAAGTAAGATGCAGAGAGAAATGCTCTCTTTTACAACAAAAAAAGAAGGAAAAAAATTAAACTTCATTAAAAAGTGACTGTTTTGATTGAAATTGAACAAACGTAAACTATACTAGGTGAAAAAGGAAAAAAATTATTCCCTAATTTAAACCAGTAGTAAAGCTCTTACATGTTTGAACATTACAATCGTATCGAATTTGTCAGACAAACTTATTAATGTTTGTTGAAATGAAAGAATTTTTTCCAACCTGAGAAAATTTTGAAATTCTCTGAATCAATAAAGTCATATACGGGCCTTTAAAAAGAAGACAATGCCAATTTAATAAATTCCAAAAACTAGAGAATGACATATCGTAAAGAATGACGAAAAATATTCTTGACAAAACTTTATAATTTAGGATCTTCTAAAGAAATATATACTCGATTTTTTTTTCTTCTAAACAGGATTTTAAGGGGTAGAATAGAAAAATATTATAAAAACGCCCTAGATATGGACTATATAGTCAAATCTCATAATATATTACTAGGAAAAGGCTAAAGAGAGAGAGAGAGAGAATTTCTGTTAACTCAAAAATTTCAATAAAACGGGCGAATTTAAATAATTGTTAGTCTCCCATAAGTAAATTTTATTAATCAATCAATCAATAATAGCCTTTTTCTCCCTATCCCTGATGAAAAATGTCCTACAAATATGTTTGGGTTATAAATTGATATGAATTTCAAGTTTAATTATGAATTAAATAAGAAATGTGAACTCAAACTCAGTGGCGCAACAGCCCTGGGGCCGGGGCCCACTGGCCCCCCAGATACGTGCCACTGGGGCTGAGGTGCATGAGCAGTTCCCGATCAGGTTCAGTCTGAAGCGAGCCCCCCGTGTTTAAGTCACCAAAAAAAACTTACATTTTCGACCCACTGCAAGGGATGGAAGGGAGTCGACCTTTCCCAGCCCGGGGAAAAGAACCCCCACCGTTGGTGGAAGGCCAAACGCCCACCGACCACCCAACTCAATTTAAAAAAGAGATTAAAATGTAACATTTTTTTTTTTGAAATGGAATTTATTGAATATTAATAAAAGGATTTGAGAATTCCAAGTAGAAAGTGAAAATATTGATAATATTCCAACTGCTTATATTTTAATATGTATCTACTATTATGCTTCATAAATTATAACTTTATTTATTATGTAATGTATTACCTACTAGATTTATACCGTTATTTTTTTAAAAAAGAATTCATCAAATATTTTGATTTATATACAAGGTGTTTCATAAATAGCGACTAAACTCTTCACAGCTAGATTCCTTGTTGGGAGAACATAAAAATGCTCAAAGAACTGTTTCTTCACGATCCATAGTTTACAAAAAAATACAAAAAACAAGGTATGTCATTAGGAAAAAAAC
Source organism: Trichonephila inaurata madagascariensis (assembly GCA_019973955.1). NCBI lineage: Eukaryota > Metazoa > Arthropoda > Arachnida > Araneae > Nephilidae > Trichonephila > Trichonephila inaurata. The sequence goes on from BMAV01009297.1 coordinate 84,308, forward strand.
ACCGTATGGGATACATCAATAGCAGTATTTGCAAATATTTAAAAATGCAGATGTTCGAAGTGTCCGCAGTGCATATTGAGGCAGGCTTGAGCGTCCCATGGAATGGATGAGTGTATACGTAGCAGCAGCACGTACTAGTAAAAAAAAAGTACAGACAGCATGTAGACGAGTAAATGAGCCAGTTAAAGTAGTCACTATGTCTCTATGCTCTAATTTCTTAAGTTGCTCTTTCACAAAAAATACAACGGTGTAAGATCAAACGATCATAGCGGGCATAGAACCAAACCCTATACGTTCGATCCAACAGCCGAAGTATGCCATATCCAAACAATCACTTACAGGAGCACAGAAATTCGCCGGAGCCCCATCATGAACATCATTCATTTATCATTATTTGCCGTAATTTTCTAGTAAATTATAAATCATTCAGGTACAGTTTTTTGGACATTTTTTTAATATACTTTTAGCAAAGGAATCTGACTGTGCAGAGTTCGAGTGTCATTTATGGAACAACCTAAATAAAACAAAATATTTTAGCAAAGCAATGATTCACAAATGGGAACGGAAGCATTCATTTGATTACTTAATACTAGAAGAATTTTTATACAAAAATTAGAACTCCTTATTCTAATAAGCAGAAAATATTTCTAATTTCATTAGATACGTTTTATTATTACCAATTTTTGTTAGAAATGTTATTTTTTTTTAACTAATCTAATTTAATGCCTATAATTTAAAGTATTTTATTGCCTCCACTTTATCCAAAATTTGCTTAGATTTGAATAAAAATGATGCAGATATTGTTTTATTCATCAGATATATATTCACAAATAACACAATATTTAGCAAAATCTTACGAACATATTACGTTTAATGAATTTTGTTACATTTTTATAAGTTTTTCTTTTTACGTCATGTATTTACTTTTTCATTAATGTTTCGATTGAGTTCCGTGTAGAATTTATAAGAAACCATGGCCTTAATGGATTGAAAATTCCACATTTTCGTGGAGGGATACAGTTTCTTAGAGGACCTCGAACCAAACCTTCTTTGCAGAAGCATCCCTTGGTGCATTCTTCCGGACAATCTATGTAGTCATTTCTGAATTCATCACATGTCTTCTCACACCCTATACTACATTCTAAGTAAACCTCATTTGATCCACATTTTTCTGAAAAATATAGAAAGGAAATATGTCAATCATCTCATTTTAAACTAGTGCACTACACGTTTAATACCTTAACTATGCCAAAACCCAGTTCAAATTTTCTGACTGTCACACGTAGAAGAGACATTTCATACCTCAAGAAATATGTATTGTATAGTCTCTAGTATCGGTTTACTATGATTAGTTTTTACAAAGTTTTTTATTCATTATATCTCTCTTTTCAAAGCACTAATAATACTGAATATACATTTCTAAATAAATTTTGTGTTTGTTATCTTGTTAATTATGTAGGAAGTAATAATATCTTTCTGCTCTCTTCATTAAGTTTGAAAATAACAGACAAAAATAATGATTTGTGTCAGTCAAAAGGCGTATCAATATAACTGATTGTTTCATTAAAATTTCCTTTTATAGAACGTTACAGAAAATGAGGTTGCTTCTTTTAAATCTGTTTTTTAATTTTGATAATTTTCTTTTTTAACGTGGAAATTTTTAGTTTATCCGTTTCTGTTCATTATTATTTGTCAAATAACTCATTCAAAGTTTGTATTGAAAACAAAAGTCATCACAAATACTGAAGAAAATTTCGTAACAGATTTATATGCTATAAATGATTTTGAATCATTAAGTACCAATTTAAGTTATTTCTATAAATTCAGAAAGTTGACAAATATTTTCAAAAATACTGGCCTGGTTTTCAAAAAATTTTTCTCTCTATGTTTTCTTTAAAAAATTGTTATACCTCAAAAACTATTTCATATTACAATTGAAATTCCACCGATACACACATGCTCCACTTCTATATTTACATTATACGTTTATAATTAACTGAGAATAAACAAAGGACAAGTTCTTTCACACTTACCTAATCATAAGATATCTCAGTACTTTGTACAAGGGTGTTTTAATGCATGGGACAGCTATGCTCGGGCACAGAGCCTCGTTTTCGACTCGACCGTAATAAGATCATGTTTCTAATAATTTTAATAATAATTTTTTCGGGATATATTCTCCAAAAAACTGGAAATGTTGACCTAAATGCCAACTGGAAACAGTGGCAAGACTGCATTGTTATGTCATATATCCACGTCTAATACTGAGCCTAACAACATACTCCACTATTACTCATTTATTCGAAAAATGGCAGTTGGTAGAATCTGTTTGTTCCTAAGTTAATGAGTCGTGAACATTTACTTGTTACGAGTCATCCCAACAAATAAAGTTTGTATGAGTATTTGACAATGTACACTGTATACTATCTTCTTAAAAGGATCGCAAATAAGGCCTACTTTTGCAAAGGGTCCCAGAGCCTCAAGAATTCTAAAGACGTCACTAATTTTATGCAACTTGCAGGGACACCTAAACTGTTTGTGTAGCATTTCCGGTACAAAAATGAGCAGAGTACAGTCTGTAGAATTTTTTTCTTATCGCGAATTTGAACAGGATATTACACTTAGTGCAAGTACAGCACCATAATACACTCATCCACAAACCTATTCATAATCTTCAAACGAAATGAATTTATTTTAAAGGGTGTGAAGATAAAATTTACTTCCAGGAAAACAGAAAAGCAGATTAATAGAATCTAAGCACCGAAGGTTAATAAATCAACTTTTTAGCATTGCAATATTTATATTTTACGCTTAAGGTATCCGACTACGTTCGGAACCGTGATTTTAAAAAAGCACATAAATAGATAATTTTCAGGATATTTAGTGTCACTTAGATTAGAATACATGTATAAAATTTTTTAAAGGACATTTTGACAAAAAAATTATTTAAATACAATATTTCGGCAAAAAATTAACTTAGAATAACCTTTTTTCAAAATGTTCTCCTTTTGTAAAAAATGCTTCTATTATAAGAATATTTTGCCTGTATATAGCTCAGCCCTTTGTACAGAGGCTCAACTATGACTTTTGAAAAATTCGCATTATTTTCAGAGTAACAACCCATTGAAATAATTATCGGCGTTTTTTTCTCAAAATTTTTCCCCTCTGTTGTCGTAAAACATAGATAAACCCCTTTTCTAAGTTATATATTTAAAAAAATTTAGTTGAGCCTCTATTCAAAGATCTGAGTTTATATACAAGCAAAATATTTTTTAAAAGTTTTTTTCAAAAAAAAGGGGGAAAAAATTTTTAAAAAAAGGGTTATTCTTTTTCTTTTTTAAAAAATTTTTTTGTACTTAAAAAATTTTTTATTGCAATACTTTTCCCCATAAAACAATTTTATATACATTTTCTAATCTAAGTGACCCTAAATATTATAAATATTATCCATTTACACGCTTTTGCAAAATCTCGGTTCCGAACGTAGTCGGATACCTTAAAAATAAAATTTTGATTTTCTTTTCGATTCAATAAAAGATGTATTATTATCTTTAGTTTTTATATACGAGTAAATACGTTACTTACAAGTATTTTAACTATAATTTAATTTTAGTATTATTCATATTATTATATTCGCTAGAATTGTCTAGATATTTATTTATATTTGTTGAGTTTATATATAGTCACAAATCAGTACAATAGATCTCATGTTCTTGGTTGTTTTTTCCCAGTGGTCCCAAAAATTTTTTTCGACTGCGACCCCTTTTGTAGAAAAAAAATTTTGGCGCCCCCTAAAATTGTTCACAAATACGATGTAAATAGGCGCATTTCTTTCTTTTTTTTTGAAAAAAAAAATCATCATTTCGGGACACATATTAAAAATTATTTAAAATTTTAAAAAGAAAATATTTTTGTATAACACAAAAAAAATCAGTAAATTTTTTTAAATGAGATTTTGTGGCTGCAAGTTTCTGTTTTATCTCATGATGTTCGGATGTATTTTTTTGAAAATTCACAAAATTCATCTTCGGGGGCCCTAAAACGGAGCGGTACTTGGGTTTTATTAAAAAACTTTTTGCTAAACCCAGTTTCACAAAAAAATACGTTGATCAAATTTTTTTAAATTTCGGGTGGCATTTTTAAATTTAGAACGGGATATTGTTTTTTCCAGGAATAGCCAATTTTTTTGGCAAGGCTGAGTCTTAAATTGATTTCGAAGGTATAACCCTTAATCAAATCTATCAATTGCTCATTCCTCACTAATTTGAAAAATTAACTTAACTAAAAGGGCCAATCCAACCACGATCGTTTTCAGGAAAATCCTCCAATCTTCTCGGGAAAAAATTTTTTTTTAACTTTTTTAATTATTTGGAAAAGATTTTTAAATGTAAATATATCTTTTATTATTATCCTTGATAAAATCGTTAAACAAGGGAACATGTCGGTGTTGTTTTTATTCAGTTCAGTTTGCCCGAGACTAAAAACTTATTTTTAAAAAAATTTTAGTTTTACTGGCTGAAGTTATATTTGTTGAATTCTCACCCTCAAGCTCAAATTTAAGTCGTTAAGTTTTTCCCAAAATATCCCAAAAAAGCTCAGTTTTTCTAGCCCCAAAAATTTATTGATATAATAAACCCCAATATGGTTTCTTTTTTCTTAAAAAATATGTCCACTTCCTTTTCTCAAACCCAAAAATCCCTCGTAGTATTTTTCCCCCCGTGTGAGCCATCTAACGGGGGTTTGAACAGTAATTTTCTCAAACGTTAGGGCCCCCCCTCATTGCAAAGTATTGAAAAAAAGTTAATTTAATGCATTTAATGTAGTTAAAATTTAACTAACAGCGTCTTGTAATATGTTGTGCAACTCTTCATCCATATCTTTTGCAACAAGAGCTTGTCGGAAGAACCAAAAGTGATTAAATACCATATGGGGGCCACTTTCTGGATTAAACCTCTGAGCCATTTGTTCGAACCCGTTTGCGCAGCACCATCAGGACAAACCGCAAATCAGTTTTTTCCCGGTAAAGGGGGCTTTTTGCCCCAAAATTTTTTTATTTTCTTTGGGAAAATTTTTTTTTCCATTTTTTTTTTCCTTCCAAACTTTTGCAACATAAAAACGTTTCTGTTATATCTTCATTAAAATAAATCTAACGTAAAAAATTAGTTGTGACATTTTAGTAATATCGGTAGTCTCGCCCAGTTGTAAAGCAAATACAGAGGGAATTTTGTATGCGTTTTATGACTCTGACTCGATATTTCGTGACATTCGGAAACCCGCCGAGACACGGTATCTCTTGATAATGGTATTGTTTTTAGTTCATTTCCATATTATTGCCATGCATAATTGATGTCATCTTAGTTGTTGCAGGAAGGATAAGGTTCTCCAATTGTATAGGGGTTTCATTGTTTTTCCTATTAGATAAGAAACTTCTTAAAAAGCTCGTAATGCTTTCTGAGGTATTGTTGTAAATTTCTTTAGATTTGCACTTTGAATTTTCAGATTTTCAGCTCGTCTTTGTAAAAAATCGGCATGTTTATTTTGAAGTTCTTTATGTTTAGTTTCAAATGCCTTTTTAATTTAGCTGGTTTCATGCTCTCATTTGCTAATTTTCGTTCCAAAATGAAAATATCGGGCGTTCTTCATCATCAACAACACAAAATGTAAAACCATACTTAATAAATTCCTCAAAGGATTTTCTTATTTTTTAGATGGGCCATTTAGTTCAAATTTTTTAGACTCCTCATCAGTATTTCTTCGTTTGTTAACTGAAGATTCCTGGTGTACGTATTACCCATTTACCCAAATTATGAAATATAAGGGTTAAATTTTTTAACTAAAACAAATAAAAAAAAAAAATTTATCTTTTTTTTTCGAAATTCAATAAAATTAACAGAGATCTTTCTCTAATGATAGCACATCCCCTGATAACAAAGAGCAGCAAAGCCCGATAAAAATATAAAAAATCATAATTACACAACGTCACATGATAAAACTCGAATAGAAACTAAAACAATTGCAGGCCAACTGTTACATGCTACAACTTAACATGGAAACGCGCAGTAAAACATTCAGCGATAATTTTTGGTCTTTTGGTTGGCCTTGGCTTGCTAGCATGTTTACAAGATGACCCCCACAGCCCTTGATTACCACTCCATCTCGTACGGTGCGCACCGTTCGACACAGTACGTATAACTCAGCCCCGGACAAATAGGCACTTTTCAGTAAAACTGACGAATTACCGAGAAAGGGCGTCATCTACCCGAAAGAAAACTGCGTCTTCACACTTTACATACATTACGCATTATGGTCAAAGAAAGAGGGGAGCAGCAGGAAATTGAATTAAACAGTAAATGACGGCATTTCACTCTTTTATGTACACTGTATGGTATGCAGTATGGGCATAATGCATTTCATAAAAATTGCGACCCCAAAACTTATGGCGACCCCAGAATGCGACCCTAGTTTGCGCACCTCTGGTCTATTTCATAATTTAAGCTCCTTCTGTTTAGTAGGATACTTAATCTGTAACATTTTTCTTTTGATCAGAGACCTTTTAAGGCAGAAGTTAACTGGGCCCAGGCACAGGGTCTCAGCCTCGAAAGGGATCGTGTCTCTTTCTCGACTCAGCTTCAATAAGATCATGATCCAAAAACATTTTAGTCTCCAAATGTTAATCCAAAACATATTCTCTTAAGAACTGACAATTTCGAACTATATGCTAACTATACTATTATTATTAGGGGTACTATTATTTTTTGACAGTCATCTGTGTCTAGCCCTAGGTCGAGTCGGTTTTTGCTTTGATTTATGATATTGTGAGTCACTCGCATTTATTTGTTATGAGACAGCTTTGTGCTAGAATAGGACATTGTATGCTATACTGTCTACTAAAAAAGGTGGTGGTACAAGCCTATTTTTACATAGGGGCTCAGAGCTTCAAAAAGTCTCAAGGCGTCAAAGATTTTGATTTATTATTATTTTACTACTATCAAATAAATTTTATCAAGTATTTTCGTTGAGTGTATGACTAAAATAAGCATTTGTAAGAACAGTGAGTTACATAACGCCTCAAAAAGGAGAAACTTCAATGACATATTGTGACGGGCTCAGGTCTTTTTTAAAATGTCCGGGTTCTTTGGGGCCAGAATGAATGGCAACTTTTTTCCCAATCAAACCAAAAAGTGAAAAATGAAGGAAAATGCATATTGGAACTTTTAAATAATAGAAGTTTAGAGTAAGCGGTGGCATTTGAGGAATGTTATGGTAGTCCGTATTCAAGTGTGAAGGGTTTTGAAAGGTTGTGCGAACAGAAATTATCCGTGACAGAGGGGGCCCCTTGGTCAAAAGGGGCATACTTTGCACGCCAGTAACCCAACTTCCCAAAAGGATTAAATAGTTTGATACTTTGTTGGACAAAAAAGGGAGGAGTACATTTAAAAATTTGGATCTGTGATCAATTTGGGAAAAGAGCTTAGGCGGTTAGTTATTGATTAGTGGTCCGGGGTTTAAATTATTTCGGGGTTATATATAGTGTGTGTTTAGCCCCCGGTTTTCACATATCATTTTTATCTAATCTGTTAGAGGTTTAAGATTAAGGTTTTAATAAAGTTATATTAAGATCATGGTAGCTTCTAGCTCTTCATTTAAGCCTACACCTCTAGCTCACGCTGATAATCAAGAAGAAGGGCACCCAAGAGGGGAGTCCTTACAATATTTAAAACTAGATCACATTAATGGCACCAAAATACAAAATTTGCGTTTTAAATAGAATGAAAACCCTAAATTATATCATCTTTTACTGTGAATCTCAAAATCGGTTTTAGTTTTTGTTGTTGTCGTCTGATTTCAACACTTTTTCCTAAAAATAAAATTTTTATTTGAAAAATGATTACAAATCTTACTTTCGACTTCTAAAGATTCATTGCACACAGAATTATATGCAAATCTGCATCGCAAAACTTTTTTGTCAAACTTCATGCCAGGAGGACAGCCTCTGATGTGAGCTTTGAAATCTCTGCATGTGATGTATCGTGTGCAATCCCCAGGGTAAGGAAGGTGTACGTCGCTTTCTGGACACACAATATCTGAAAGAACATTGCTAAATTAATGAAGACAGCCGAGTGACAATTATGGAACTCCTATGTCTATTAATATTCTGCTCCTTTTTTTTTACATGATTGATACATTCATTTAAAAACTGTGTAAAGCAGCGTTTCTCAAACTGTGGGGCGCGCCCTCTTTGGGGGGCGAGACAACTCTACGAGGGTGGCGCGAGCATATTGAAAAGTCGAAAACAAAAGGTTATTTAAAAAATTATTAATTTACTCAAAGTAAACAAAAAAAATACTTTTTGATATAATAAAATATAAAATACACATGTACACTGATATAATACACTTATAAATGTATCAGTTCTGTACAATGTATGTTTTAGTATTAATTTAACAATACTAAGTTAAGAACAAGTTTGATAATTATCAGTGACCCCATGGGCTTGTATTAACACTTATCTTGATAATTTGTACGGTTTATAATTAATTCCTTAAATGCCGATTAAAAGTTACGCGATTCACTCCCCAATGCCACTGTTTTCCACATAGACTAGTGTATTAAATATAAGCAAATCCTCTGAAATAAGTAAATTCTTCGCAAACATTGTCAAGGTTTATTGCATTCCAAAGCCTTCGGTATAATTTTATGGATAGTACTGCACAGAAAATATCGTACTTCGGAAAGACGTATATATACGTCCAGTAAACTAGTGTTTTAGCTGAATGAAACGTTTATATACGTCGGTGGCTCATAAGAGGTTAAAGTCTTATTGTAGCTTTAGTGTCAAAGTGTAGTATTATTGAATTCAATGCATTGTTATTATATGAAGGAGGGGGGCGCGATGAAAATAATGATTGAATAGTGGGTCACGTATATTGAAAGTTTGAGAAGCACTGTTGTAAAGAGAAAGTGTGAAAAAGATGCTATTTGCATAGCAGAAAGAGACTGCGCGTTCCCACAAAGAATGTAAAATGAAATGAAAAATATCATTTAATTTGAAAAATCATGTAAAAATGTGAAAATTGGCTCAAGTATAGTATAGGAGGGCCACTTTGGATTTGGCGAATGTTATCTAAATGTCACGGTGAGATAACGAATTCATTCTCAAAATAAATAATAAATAATTCCGAATAAAGTACCTTGTCGGCCGCTTTTAGTCGCCAAAAAAAAAAGGTCTGCGCCAAGTGCCCCCATACTACACTTTAACCGTGAAAATTCAGCAGTTTATTAAATTCTTATGTATGTTCCTTTGTATTTCTATATTTAACGTCTAAGTATTTAATATTTATATATTTAATATTACAACAGCATTTCTCAAACTATGCAGCGTCGCCCCCTAGGAAGACGTGATAATTCTGCGCGGGGGTGCGAGTATAAACAATATTAAACAATATATTATTTAAAAAATTTATTAATTTACTGAAAGTAAGCAAAGAAAATCCATTCTGACATAATAAAATATAAAATACATCTTTGCACTGACACACTTATAAATGTATCAGTATAATATACAATGTATTTTATAATTAATTTAACAATACCAAGTTAAGAACTAGTTTAATAATTACAAGTGATCCCCATGGGCGTGTAATATATAAAATTATATACAAAAATTAACACTTATCTTGATGATTTGTACGGTTTTTAATTAATCCCTTAACTGCCGATTAAAAGTTACGTGATTCACTCTCAATGCCCTCGTTTCCCAAGTAGGCGCGCGTATGTGATGTATTGGGGGGAGGCGAGAGATATAAGTAAAACCTTCTCTGAAACAAGTAAATCCTTCGCAAACACTGTCAAGGTCTTTTTATTGAATTCCAAAGCCTTCGGAATAATTTTATGGCTAGCAGTGCACAGAGCAGATTGTACTTCAAAAAACGTATATACTTTGGTTGAGCAAAACGTTTATATAGGCCAGTGGCTCTTAATGCATACTTTAGCTTCAAAGTATAGTATTATTGAATTCAATACATTATTATTGTATGGAAGGAGGTCTGGGCGTGATGAAAAATAGGATTGAATATTGAGTCGCAAATATTGAAAGTTTGATAAGCATTGTATTGCAACCTTTCTGCATTAAGCTTATGTATTTCAATCAACAACCAAAATGAAAGGAATGCATTCATATTGACCAAGGAAAGAATAAAAACTTTAAATTAAAAATACTAGAAATAGTATTAATATTTTATTTATCTTTTTGTTAACAAGAGCATTTGGTAATCAGTAAGATGAATCGGAATCTCTGCTCTCACAAGATGCCGGTTACATGACGGATTTCTTCGTCAAGGAGATTTTATCGTCGTCGCATTCCAAAAGTAGTACACTGAAGTACGCCATTAGGCTGGTTTCAGACGAAGCAACTTCGTATCAATCAACTCCTTTTCTGTTACAACTCCTGTAAAGTGAACAGGAGAGAAAATAAATTCCTTTTATACGCGTATATAAAGTTGACTGAAAAGGGAGTGCCGGACTCATCGGTACTAATGATTGAGTCATAGAAGAAGCAATAAAAAGTTTCCTCCATTTCATTACACAAGTAGTCGCGTGTGAAGAGCGTAGCTTCAACAATATCCTTCTAGTAGAGTCAACTGAGTTGTTAAGTTGAGGAAAATATGGTTTTCGAAGCTTGAGAGAGTAGCACAGCAGGAGCGCCAGTTGACCAAGTGTGAAGGGACCTCAGGCGATTTCTATTTAAAACTAGATCCGAACTGTCTGCTTCTTTTGTTACATGTGGCATAAGGTGACTCGAGGGTAAGAGCCCTGTACGGGAGAAAATGATTGTTCAATTTACCATCGGTAATAGTTCTGCAGCCATTGAATACAACGCACCGACGGAATTTTAACTATTTGTTTTGAAGTAGTGAAGCACGTGACCAAATAGATAATTACACACATTTAGCAGTGTTTCTACTGTTTACACGTTATTTGCAAATAGTGGTTTTAATCATTTTATTGGCTTGTATCTTTTTCCCTGTAATAATATTCTGAAAACAACTTGAGACGTGAGTGACACTAAATATTAAAAAAAATATTCGCTTGCACGCTTTTGCAGAATCACGGTTCCGAGCGTGTCGGATACCTTAATTTTAAAATATTTGAATTCACTCGTTATTCCAAGCAATGTTATTATCAGAAGGTTGTGAATCTTCTGTCCGTAAATCTCTTGTTTTTATTGGTTGGGTGGCCTAACTATAGCTGAGGGGTCATGGTTCTGAATTGGTGAGTGGTCTGACAGCTCAAATGAAGTCCTCATTAATAACCCTTAAATGAACAACCAACATTGGTTGTTCATTTGAGGAAATGAACAGATGAACATATCCATTGGCTGTTAATGTACAACCAATGAATCTAATAACTGGAAATGAAACATTAAATATATTACCATGATTCAAACTTTTCTACGAATAACTAGTTAAACATTTATTCCAGTTTTTGACGCAACCATGTAAGAATGGTGTACCCGCGAGGTCTGTCCTACCTAACTCAGGTTTTTTTCCATCCAACCGAATTGACTCTTTAAGATAAAACAATTCCAATCCACAAATTAACGTCACTTCTTTGTAAAATATAGAGTATCATGAGGTAGAGAATAGATTTATGTGTATAGTATAGCCCTGCTAGCACTGCCTAAATTGTAGTCACGTATTCCTTAATTGGAGTCCGGAATCACAGTACCTTATTCCTGAATTGGAGTCTAGAATTATAGTACCTTATTCCTGAATTGGAGTCCGAAATTATAGTCTCTTATTTCTAAATTGGAGTCCGGAATTATAGTACCTCATTCCTCAATTTGAGTCCGGAATTATAGTACCTCATTCCTCAATTTGAGTCCGGAATTATAGTCCCTTATTCCTAAATTGGAGTCCGGAACTATAGTCGCTTATTCCTGAATTGGTGTCTGGAATTATAGATGCTTAGTCATTCAGAAAGATTGGAAGATTTCTCTTTGGAAAGTTCAAAGGTTGAATCTCATTTTAGATAAGTACTCTCGTTATATCTTATACATATCGCGTACTTAATTCATGCGCTTAAATTAACAAAAGTGAATTATTGTAAATGTCCATTAGTCATCATTTCGTGTCTGACTTAATTGCGTCTCAATCTCCACCAAGTTTCTGGTTAATGAGCATGACTTCCACCTCAACCCACATGAGGCGGAGGTACCACGATAACTAAAAAACAGATCAGATTCACGGAAAACTTAAGTTTTGGGAGAAACAATGTATCATTAACGATATATATTAAATCCAATTACACAATTTTTTAGTCATCTAGTGTTTTTTGTGTATAACGCACATGCGTTTCTTCATATTCATTATATTTATTTTATACAAAATATGTTGTTGTTTTAAAAAGTATTCTGCTCTTGGATTTCTCCTTCTCTTTTATGCGTGTGAGTTAGAAATAATCAAATTTTATTTAAAAGTTAGAATATTTTAAAATTAATTTTTGTAATGTGATTAAATAATCCCACGTAGATTTTTCCTATTTTGATGATATTGTTACAAATTTTTGCAATTGAAAAGTAATTGCAATATTTCTTATGGGAAAAAAAATTGCACCATTAAGTTTCCATTTTTTCTCCCTTTATAAATAATTAAATGATGTAGAGCATATTTTTTGAATTCCTAGTTTTCATTTAAAAGGAGTAGAATTTTTTAAAATAATTGTTTTAAATTCTTAATTTCAAGGACTACGTTAAATATACATGAAAAAAAAAAAGGCTGAGTATTTTAATAACTGAAAATATTATGAGTTTTTGTTTTGTTTTTTTAATTATTTTTGTACTATTTATATAAGCGAATAATAAAGAAAAATTCTATTAAATTACTTATCTGACAAAAATTAGTGTTTTTAGCATTTTACGTCTATTATCTCCCCTTAAAGGCAATTTTTTAAAATATTCTTAGAAAATTAGTCAAAGGAATTATTTAACAAGCTTTGAAAACAATTTTAAAAAATAACTGAAACGTGAATAATCCAGATCTGTGAAAACAATACATAAAAAAAAAAAAAGTCTATTTTTTTTTTTTTAATTTCTAATTTTAAAATTGGTATTTATTATTCTGACATAAGCATGATATTAGGTATTTTAATAGCTTAAACTTAAAATAACACCAGATTTAAAAAAAAAATGTTCGGTGTTACAATAATTTCGTTTCCGATTTTTCCAAATTATTTTCTTATATTTTATATGCTAAATTGCATCAATACCTTATTAATCGTACGATTTTGCAATTCTAAAACACAGCTTATCTTCCTGGTAGGTTTTTAAAAAACATTTTCATTTTGAAGTAAGCACTCTCATACATTTTGCTTTTCACAAAAAATTTTCTCCTCTAAAACATTTTGTTACTGGTTGAATTGTCATTAAATTTACTACAGCTACGCTGAAATTTGAACAAGAATAATTTGCTCGTTGATATTCAAAAAGAAAAATAACATATATCGCTTACTGTGATCAATAGGGAAATGAGCCAGCAGATCGTACAGAGATAATTTTTTTTCATAAGTTTGCACTATTTCTCCGATAGTTTCAATGATAGGATCATCCGTTTCAGGCTCCAAATATCCTCCAAGAGAACATAAAAGCAAATAGACTAAACACCAGAAAATACTCTGGTATGGGAGACATGCTTATAAAAGCAGTGTTGGTAAGGCGATTGAAATTTTCTTAAATCAGCTGATTTTATAAGGAAAGAAATCGTTTATTTACTTACTTCTGCGATGCTGTAATCTTCTACAAAATACGAATCGACAATTTTATTCTTTTCTTCTCATGAACTCCTAACCTCTATTTTTTATTTCTATAACGATGAGTTTATAGAGGCAGCTTTATTTATTTTTTCCTCAAAGATAATAACCATTTACTGGATAACTCTAAACGTTTACACTAAAAAACTTTCATTGTTATTATAGCCTCTTCCGTAGTTAGTAAATTTGATTTTAAACAATGAATCACACAGTTCAATTATTTTTATTTTTTAACTTTTACATAAATTAGGCAGAATATTCAGTTTTAAAAGAAAGGTGTGTGGTTTTTCAATCATATTTCCAAGGTTTGTAAGCAGGATTATGTAATTTTTCCGATTTCTAAATTTTATACACTACATTGACAAGAATATAGAGTTAATATTGACAAGAGTTAGTTTTAATAATGAAGTATAGACTGATATTAGTTGGCTTATGATACACTTTTAACTAGCTAATATTATTATAATATTAATTATTCTAGCAATGTGTCTACAATATATTTTAAATTATTATTTTTATAAAATTATTTTCTTATGCGTCGGCTGGGTAGCGTGGTTGGTTTGTCACTGTCCTTGTGTACCCAAAGTTGCGGGTTCGACCCCGCCCCAAGTCGATGGATTTTCATGATGCAGAAAATCGACAGCGGCCCTATCGTATGATTATACGGCATGTAAAAGATTCCTAGGGAGGTGCTCTAGGCAAAATTAAATCCTAGTACAGGTTCGCATCGTCAGAGCTCAGGTGCCTCCCTGTAAGGAGGAAACTGGGCGTCAAAACTACATGCGGCGATTGGTATCCGCCAATAAGGCGCCGCACTAAAAAGAGATACCAGCTTTCGGTAATGTACGAAGTAGATTGATGAACTCTGTAATAAATTTTCATAATCTACCATTAGAAATTTAAAAAATAATTTTTTTTCTTATGGTATTTCTAATGGCCTCCTACATAGTTTTTTAATGATTATGAATAATTACTGTTTTTGCTCAGTTCCCTTTCAGATTATATTATTTTTATATTTCACTATGGTATAAAAGAATAAACTTCGAAAATGATTATACTTCTCCATATTCTATCTTAAGATAGGACCTGAATTTAAATCGCATTTAAATTTGAAATGACGTGCTGTGAATCTGAGAAAAAGTAGAATGGTTCATTCATTTTAAAATCCGGGCTAAGTTATTGTGATATTTATTTGGGCTCGTAAATCAAGTAACATTCAGATTTGAGCACCCGTGCATAACTCTTCTTTTTATCATGCATATTTTTAAGTCTGAAAGCGATTTCCTAAATTTCATATAAAAGAATTTATAACATTGCACACACACACACAGTCCCCTCTCCCTACAAAACAGAATCCCCAACAAATTACAGAACCAAATTAAAAAACATATTAAAATTCATAAAATAACAATTGAAAAAAACTCCTTTAAAGAATTTAACCAAAGTATACAACTTCCTTTCTTATTTTATCAATAATCTCACAAAAAAATATTATTTCGTTCTTATTCGTAATTTTGAACTTGTCTATTTATTTTATTTTGCTAAAACACACTCGAAAACTCATTGTGAGAGAATAACAAACTTTTTATGAAAACCAAATCGAAGAAATTGAAATATTAACAAATTACATCACAAATCTTTATAATTTCTCATTACTCCTCCCTTCAAATGAAATTCTAGCAATAATGCACAAGTAAAACAAAAGGAAGACGCTCGGTGAGGACGGTATTCATGCCATAGCTTTTAAATTTCCAAATAAACTACTTAAAATATTCAATAAATACCTCCAATTCAAACACTTTCCTGATAAATTGAAACATACAATAATTCATTTATTTCTCAACCCTCGTCAAACTCGGGCTAATCCAGAGAGCTTTCGCCCCATCAGTACTCTTTACCTATAACCCAGTTTATTTCCAGAGTATAAGTGCAGCACAGTCCATCAGTTACTTAGAGTGGTCAGCGGTCATAACAGTAGAATGTAACTTCAGACAATTAAAAATCCCAGGGAGTTTTCATCGACATTCAAAAAACATTCCCGCGGACTTTGATACACAATGCTCTCGTGTGTTTACTTAGCTCCCCTTACACCTTATAATTATTAATAGTAAATATTTCAAAAATCGCCTGTGTAATGTGTGTCAAATTTAATAAGAAACTTCAAAGTACGTTTAATACAAGCAGGTATGCCATAATTCAGTGTTGTAAGTCCCATCAGTGACGCACACAAGAATTTTTCAAGGGAGGGAAAAGGTCAAGGGTCGAAAGTCCACTATTCTCGTATCATGCTCCAATACGACGTGAAACATATTCTTTTGATTTTATTGATTGTCGAGAACAAAAAACGGTAAAAAATAAATTTTTGTATAAATATAAAAAAAAAAATTTGCATTAATTAACAAATAAATTATTAATAACAAATACATAATTAAATTTTACGTAAAATATACATAGGATTATAGTGAGGTACATTATTATATTTTCAACAGGATTTTGCTCAGTATTATTAACATAAAGGGGAAGGTTGGCTAACCACAAAAAAACATGTTCAACCCCACTTTTTTTATATATAAATTATTTTATATATAAGCTGTCCTAAGTCAGCAACGTTTATAATACTGAAGCATTCATTTTTTAAATTTTAAATTTCGATTGCTCATGTGTCCTTCACTGTGTGGTTTGCTTACTGTCTATGTGTTTTTTGATTTTGATATATATATTGCTGAATATTCATCTCTCAATTTGTAGAGAATTAGACTATATATATATCCTTCGAATTTTCAATCTTTAATAAAATACTTTTTACTGATTGAAGTTCGAATACATTTTTTAAACTTGTTGTGGATCACACTTGATGTTAATACAGTTCTTTCAAAGATTAGTTCGATAAAAAAATTTATTTTTAAATTTTAAAGTTATATTCTGCTTTATTTCCGAAGAAGTTTGATTTATCTGCAACAAATGGCGCCAGTAAATTTTTCTAAAGTAAGAATTGACTTTTATATATATATATACTACTTGTTTTATTAGAAAGTTCTCTTACAGTTTCAGCTACTACTGAACAAACATGCGCAGAAACCATACCTTTGATATGAATTCAAGACTGATGTGGTCTGACAATGAAAAACAGTGTAATAAAGCCTTTCTGCTGGGATATAAATCACTTGAATTTTAAAACATAATAAATCCTCATTGAGTTGTAAATTTTGGTTGCTTTAGAGTCACAATTATATTCCCTAAAATGAAAGAAAATTTACAAAATAACTCGTTGACTGTACAGTAGAGTCCCGAAAATTCGGCATTCCATATGTTTGCGTTCAGACACTTGACACCTCTTCTCTGCAACTATCTTTCCTATTTCGGGAGAAATTTTGTTCGCAGTGATTACTTTCAAAACTAACCCAAGGTGAGTGTCATTAATATTATTTCTAACATGAGACTTATTTCTTTCCATAATTGAAAATAGCTGCTCTCACCAATAAGTACTTCCAAACATGGAAATAGTTTCACAAGTGAATTTTCGAGCATTTTCCAACGTGGCTGGTAAATATTTGCAAAACTCTAACACACCCTCTTCAATAAATTTTAGATTCAAATTAGTGAGTCGCACTGAATGTCTTTTCACCTCCATTTGCATATGGTTGGATACTGAGTCTATATTTACTGCGAAAATTGAAGAAAACAAACAAAATTTGTCTTCCAAAGAATTAAAATCTTTAAATTTTGTTTTTTAAATTCGGTTCTAAGATTTGGAATTTTTTCTGCTTAATTTTGATACGATGCAGTATCATCTAAACTTGATTTGTTCCTGTTGCACGTCGGGAAGTGCATCCAACCTTCACTTTTCAGTTGCTTTCCTAAAGATATATATTATTGTGCACCAATATATTGGCCGGTCGGCAAAAATGTTCATTGCGGACCGCGAGTTTGACACCCCTGTAGTAAAAGAAATATGAGCAGCTACGTTAGAGAACTCTGAACAAAGATCGCTTTGCTCTTGAAGAACATGGTTATCAGAAACTGAAATATTTGCAAAATTTATAATTTTGATGCCGTGATACTCGTAACTGCTGAAAATAAAAGAAATAGGAATTTTTCCCCGTTGTGATTGGAAGGAAAGAGCAGAAAAGAATTGATGTGCCATTATTGCATAGTGTCGCCATCTACATTAAGAAGCATAAAAACTACGTTTTCATGCAGAATTTAAATATGTAAAAATTAAGGAAAACTGAGAAAAATGAGAAATAAAAACATGGAAAATAATGAAAGAATTTTATTTAAGTAATCGCACCTAAAACGAGCAAAGAAAGACAAAAAAAAAGAACAGAAATTTACTGCTGAGGCAATAATATTTACATTACAAACTATTTGAAAAAATATAATTAAATTACTTTTTAAACTTAAAATGAGTAATATCATGTTAGAACATTTAAGATTCTTCCAAAATATTATTTTTATATTTTTCTTACATAGCGTAGTAATTTTAAATCAAATACATCTTTTCGTGTGTTAATTATTAAAATTTGCTGTTCACTTTCAATTTTTTTTTTTTTTTCTTTTTTTATTGAAATTGTGTTTGTTTGGTTATATTGGAATTTAAGATATGAAATAAATCACGAACTTGAGCTACATGAGTAAACAAACACACACAAACTGTGGAATAAATTCTTCAAAATCTTTGACTATTTGTTGTCGAGGGACTATCTAAATATCAAAAAAACATATATTCTTCATTTTTCATTTTAGAATTTATTCGCTTAAAATTTAATATTTTCTTTTTAATTTTAGATAATGCAAGATTTACTCGTTTTACTGGGGCATTCTTGCATTTTGCAAGCATGCTCTTACATTACGTCATGCAATTGAGGATTATATTCGAAATGAACTGTGCTCTGCACCAACTAACAGACTTCAAATTTAATACGAGTTAAAGTTTTTTTAAAAACTCGATTGACTGACACAAATACCGGTCTTAAAGCGTGGAACAGAAAACGAGAATTATGTTTGGTATAAAGTGCAAGAATACAGTCCTCAATGTGTTGTCAAAAAAATTAGTCTGGTTATTTATACTAAAGAGTTGTGTATTGCACTCTCTTGGTAGATTAATTAAATCAGGTGAGATGAGACAACATGATAATGGCACTTAAATGCCTTTACAATCCTGCGAGCATTTTCTATAAAAATTTAATAAACATTCTGACTTTTGTTTATCCAAAGTTAATGGTATAATTTCCTTAAAAACAGTCTGTAGCTGAAATCCAAAATTGCGTATTCACAATTTTATTAAATAATAATTCAGAGGCAATAGAAAATTTATATTCGGAATTAATATCATTTTATACTAATTTGTGGGAGGAATGTTTAAGAAACGAGTAAATTTTTTTTCTTTAATTTGAACTTTTCACAAATTGATTTTTATAAATTAATAAAAAGTAATAATACTCCTTTTTTTTTTTAAATTTTAGTACAATATTCTTAAAGAAAATCATATCACTGGAAAAGGAAACATTTTATAAAAAAAAGAGATGATTAAATTCAATTCAATTATCATTTTTTTATATAAATGTGTTTATTTTTTGCCACTTATTGAATTAAATATAACTTGCGGGTACTTGCACATTATACCATCGACCAAAAAAAAAATTTTTTTTAAATAAATAATTAATTCTTTAAATCCAAAGACAATACCAAATGCCGCGATATGCAACCAATAGTGGAAAACCATTCCCACGTATGTTACAAAACTTTTTTTCAACTTTATTTTTTACCTTTGCAGACCTAGCTCATTCCCCAAGAACGGGTATCATTTTTTATTTCGGCAGCATTTAGGCGATACCAATTGCCGCAAGTAATTTTGACGCCCAGTTTCCTCCCCAGAGGAAGGCACCTGAGTTCTGACGATGCGAAATTGAACTTAGGAATTTACTTTTGCCGAGAGCATCCAAGCCAAATGGGCACTTCAATGGATTTTTTATATGCCACATAATCATACGACATTTGTTACAAAACATTATTATTTTACTGTTATTTATTATTATTGTTTATTTTTATTAATAGTATTTTATTATTATTATTTATTGTTATAAAAATTTAAATACGATGACAGCATTTGTCGAAGTCATTTTATTTGATGAATTTGGCTGACGGTATAATACTTGTAATTATTCTAAATATTATAGTATGATTTATCGGTACTTACGTAAACAACCGTCAACCAATTTCCTCAAATCAAAAGAAGTAGCCAGTTGAAAAGAGTAACGCAAAATGTTGTCATCGTTCGAGCATGCGAGGGTACAGTTTCCACTGTCAGCTGCATAACTCGCCGTTTGGCGATGTCTTTTGCTTTGGCAAAGTGGTCGATGGTACAATGCGTAAGAACCACTTTATCAATAATATAGACATTTCTTAAATACACGTTAAACTTGTAAACCTGTCAAGCTTCTTTTTTTTTTACTTTTTTTACTTCTTGAAGGAAATACATTTGTTAGCTAATTACTCTGAAAATGCATAAAATAAGCATAACTCTAATTAAGTAGCTTCTTTTACCAGTTTGTGTATGCCATCTATATAATTTTATTTAAAGTAAATGAACAAAAACTCGCTTCGAGTTTCTTTTTTTTTTATGGATTATATCTATCCAAAACCCTCTATAAAATTTTTTTTATTTTTTTATAAACACAAAAGTAGAAGGAAGGGTTTCAACTGCCTACGATTTGTAAATCGTTGGTGTTCGTAATATTTTCCTTCAAAGTTGTTGGAACATATTAAAAAGGAAGAAGACTGTTTGTAATTCTCCCTTTGCCCTTTTTTTTATCCATGTTTTGAGGAGAGAGAATTGGATACAAAAGGAAACTTAAAAAACAATTTAGCTCGACTGTAATTGCAATCACATGCTGCGCACATCAACATTTCGGAATGAAAAAGAAGTAATGTATGTATTTGAAGTAAAAATAACAAAATGTACAAAATGGAATTTTTTCATAAATTTTAGGAGCGCTTAGGGTTTGAATATATTCTTTAAATACAGAAATACATATTTTTTTCCCTTGTGTGTGAAAGTAGTACAAATTACAACTTTTTTACTGAAAAAAAATATGGGAGAAAAACATTTTAAAAAGTTACTACCATTAAGTCAGAATTTCAATAATTAACTTAAATTCTATGCAATTATATTCTTTGACAATTTTAAATCTGTAGAACTCGAAATATACAAGATGAAACCATATGTATGAATTATTCTTATTTTCAAATAGTATGTTAAAAATTCTCCCAAATTTCATCTTGGTAATAGTATTTTCTACTATAATTGCATATCGAAATTAATGTATCACAGTTTGTGATTGTATGTCCCAAGCGAAAGTTATTCCTTAAATGGAAGTGAATTATGTACCCTAAATTTTTTTAGTTTAAAGTTTTTAATCACTCTAATAAACAAAGTTTTAAATAGTTTTATTACAAAAAGTTGTACTTGTTACAGATCTTCCTTGTCCAAAATACATAGAATCCTTTGTGATTCAGGTCCTTAATTGCAAAAATTATAGGATGAAATGTGATTAACTTGTCCTTTCCAGTTTTCTGTTTTAGCACTTGGGATGCCGACCCTATGAAAAAGCAACATAAAATACATTCATTTCCTATGTACTTGTATAAATCTATTGAAAACAGGTTTTTGACAAGTCATGACTAACTTAAAAAAAAAATGTTTTTTTAATTGAGTTGAATTACATAATCTTATATTAGTATACTTCTCACAAAATTTAAACTGCATAAGGAAGGATGTTTTCAATTTTCACTATACATGTAAAGGTTCTGTGGATATAAAATGATAATTGCAAAATATAGTTACCCATCTACACTCATGTCCATAAATTAAGGATAATTCAGAATCACATGGTAACTCTAGACTAAATATTTCATCTGTTGAACTATCACACACATTTTCAAGAATAATTTGCAAATGACAGGAAGCCACTAGATGACACCGATAGTACGGCAAACTGGCATCAATGTAAGAGTGGGGTACATATGATATGGCAGCAAAGAAGTAGAATTGTTCACAAGCGTCTAATGTAGTCACTTCATTCAGTTAGTATTATTTCTTTTATGCACTGTGATTGAAAATTATTATTATAATGTTGATATTTAATGCAAAATTGTGCGAAATAATTCATCTCAGTTCTGTTTCATGTGTATATAACCTTAACCTTTTCTGGATGAAAAAATATTACGGTCCATATACGAGAAAAATTATTATAACAATACAATTCATTTCTAATTTTGTTGAGTCGATAAATGGTGGCTGACATCATTATTGACGCCGCGCTTCAAAGAAACACAAGGGATATTGGTGACAGACGTAATTTTGAACATCGGTCAAGTGACGAGAACGATCCCGACAGACTTCCCTGCCACTCCAATGTGAGAACTTTGAACCCTATGTGCATCAGTCCCTCTATATAGTGATTCTTTATTGGCACCAAAATTGGAGTCCATGACTCATCAGAAATAATCGCAACCACGAGTTCGCGATCATGACTACTAGGCTACTTCATCATACTTGCATACAGCAGGGCAGGAGTAAAATTATCTATTTTTATTTCTTTAGGCTCCGAAGATTTCACGTATTGTCAAATAAATCGATACTTAACCTTGAATGTGAATACTCTGCTTCTTAGGTGAAGTTAGCTCAAGAATTATTTTTAAAACTTACCTTCCATTCTCAGTCTGATGTCTAAGCTATGAATTTTTAAGACTTCTTTATCTCTTATTTTAAATAAATTGGTTTATTGTAGGAGGGAAATGGATATATGTTATGGTATAACTAATTTCCTTGAAATTATTTTTTGTAGTAAAGATTTGTTGTGAGGAGTATGGATATATTAAGCTACATTTAAACAAATATAGTGTAACACGTTTTGGAAATGATTGAGAAAACTCGATGAACTTTAATATTTCTTCTACCCGATGTTTTCCTTTTTAATGGATTTTCTCTTCTCTACTCGCATTGCAACTATGTCTGGGTCAAAACTTTAAAAACTTTTTTCTCACCTTTCAAAGCACTCAATTGTGCTGAAATTTTCGATACACGATTCTTTTGGATGACTATACGGTAATATAATTGCAATTAATAAAAATAAATTGATTACAACTAATTATTTTAAAAAAAATCTATAGATGCAGCCACGTTGGCATCATTTTTGGTGACATAGATCAAAACTTTAAAAAGTTTTCTTCTCATATTTTAAAGCCCTCGACTGAGCTGGAATTTTGTGTATGCCTTTATTTTAGATGACACATTAAGATAATTTAATTACAATTAATAAAAATTGATTTAAACTATTTATTTTAAAAATTAAATGTTACTCATAATTAAAAAATTTTACAACGTGAAAAAATTGAATAATGAAACCAGCAAATTAAAATATCCCCTCGTAAAATTAAATTATTGAAACTGAATATTAAAAAATTCAATTTGACTCCACGTTCAATTTGGGTTTTAAAATTTAAGTTATAAGAAAAATTTATGTTCCACAAAGTATGAACTTTGAAACAAAACTCATGTTTAAAAAACTCGTTTTTTACCCGTATTATTTAGTTTTTTTCATCCGCAGCTTGATTGAATATATTGCTCATTTCAAACTGTGAATATAGTAATAAAAAGAATCTACTGTCTGCTGATTAAAAATGCTTGTTTTATTTACATTCTTAAATTAAGCTATATGTGTATATTACTAAAAAAATACAGTTAAATTTAATAGTTAGCAACTAGTATGTTGGGCATTCTACATAAAAAAATGCAATTGTATAATCTAATGTAAAATATAAAACTTCGATATGGCAATTTTTATAAAATTATTATTTTAAGTGTAAAACCCTTTCTTTTTGTCTCTAAATCTAATAGAACATTTTTTTTCTGCACATAATTTAATATTTTAAAGACTGTTTAGAATTCCGCAAAATAACCGATTCAGATTGTTTTATTTTTAAAGTTAATAGTGCATTTTTATTATAGTAATAATGGGAGTTCCTTTCCCCAAATGGTGCATCTTAAAGATGTCAATGATTTTTAAAAATAGATTTCCATAAAAAATATTATGGCAATTAGTATCACCATTTCATTGAATTAAATAATCGGTTTTTACATGTTAACGAATAATTTTTAGACAAGTTTTGAACGTTAACTGCTGTGTCGGCCTTACTGTTGTCCGTGAAGTATGGAAAAATATCACTAAAACGTTCTTTTTTTATGTACTTACTGCTTCAAACATCCCAAAATGTAGCGGCCAAAATATGATTATGTGGCACAATGTTCAAAGTCATCAGCTGTAGGGAAAGGTAAAACAAATTATGCCGCCATTATTGTTTTAAGCAGATTTACACCAAAATTGTTTCTATGAGATTATACTGAAAGCATTAATTTTTTCATAGCCCTTTTGGTTCGAAAAAGCCTTCGTGAAAATTTTGTTTAGGCTTTTATAATCAGAGTTGCTGATTCAAAAAATAAGATTCATTCAAAACTCGTTTGGAATAATGGAGAGTGAATGAGTATTTATGAATGTCACACTATAAACTATCGAACGCCTTTTGAGGCCTTTGAGTCAAGACAAATTTAACGTGTTTCAGCCCCTCTTCACAGTGGGTCTTCAGGGGCACTAAGAATTGAACTCAGGACATTCCGGCCATGCGTTCGCTATTGTGACCACGCCTTGGAATAATGACAAATATTATACGTTAACACAAACAAATATTATACTTTAAAAGTCGTCACATGTAGACTATTGTATAAATATTAATAAGTACTTAAATATAAGATTAAATAGAAGGTTTTTTTACTTTAATTGAAAATTACAAACTATACCATCATTATCTGTTGCAGAGTCAATGTTCACGTAATTATATTTGAAATGTCAGAATAATATTAAAATGCATTTCTCTTAAAAACCGAATGAGGCAACAAAATAAGAAGATGCATATTCTATGGACATTACAAAAAAGTAACAATATCGATGCTTTAAAATCGAGGTTAAATCGTTGATGAAAAGGTAAGAATATTTTTCTACGTTAACATAAGGATTTCATAACTTCATAGATCCATCGAAACAAAATTATATAAATAAAAGTGTTTTACTGTAATTACGTTTACTTTCTTTTTTAAAACAAATCTGGTACCACTGCCCTGTAAAAGTTAAAATACAACCTGTTTAATGTTCTTAATTTTCAAAACAAATGAACATAGAACCAAGAAATTTGGAGATAATGTGCACTAAACAGTTTTTTATTGAATGCGACACCTATATTTGCATATCTTTAACACAAACATACTTTACAACAAAACACAGCTCTGTTGAAAGAAAAATCATTATTTGAGGAAGCGAAATATCACATAAGTCAGTGATATTTCGCTTCCTCCAATAATATTTTATAATGTTTCCAAGACATCTTTCCTCATAAGATGTCTTGGAAACATTATAAAAATTAGTTTTAATAAGAAATATGTCTGCTCCTAACTACAGTGCGTTAGCTTTGACATTTCCATTCGACCAATTAGGTTATCGGATACCAAAATGGGAAGCGAGGATCAAATATGGAGCAACCCTTGATCCTGCTCATGTAAGGACCTTGGAGTCGCGCGCGAACTTGAAACACCAATGTGTCTACCAAGGTAGCGCCAAATATGCTCTATCGGATTCAAGTCTGGAGATTTAGTTAGTCATTCTATTCGTTCCAAACTATGATCCTGAAGATAATCCTCAATAAGCACAACTCGGTGATTTCGCGCATTATCATCCATCAAAACTAATGCATTACCAATTGCAAGGGTGTATGGGCGAATATATCGAAAAGAACCTCACCCGATATCTCAATTCAATCAGAATTGCTCCATGTATCACATGCAGGGCAGTATGACAACCGAGAGAGACCTCTGCCCAAACCATGATTCCACCATCTTTGTAATTGTCTCTTTCATCATTGTTGGATTGGTTATATCTAGTGCGTTGCTCCCTCCAGAACAGCAGACAACTTGAATCACTCTTCAATATATACCTAGACTTCTCTATGAAGAGTACAGAAGTCCACTGCTGTCTGGCCCAGAAAGCGTGTTCCTTTGCCAAATATAAAGGGACATATCTCTGTCGATGGCTTGGGAGAACACACATAACTGGTCGTTTTGCATAGACTTGCATTTTGAACGCATTTTTACAATGTTGTAGTGAATCGTTTCTGATACGACAAAATGATCTGCGATGGGCTAAGGCGTCGTAGTGATTCTTCTCATTCCTCCTGAAAGAGCTATAAAACAGTCTCCAGCAGGTGTTGTAGTAACTCGGGATCGACCTGTGGAATATGTGTTCTATATACATTGTCTTTAAATTCCAATTAAGCCCAAGGTCGTTGGATCACATTGGGAGCCAGTTTGAGACGATCTAGAAGCATCAGCTTGTTACAAGCCCTTTTTCATCCATCCCAATACCTTATAGAAAGAATCGAATAAATAGTTCCTCCAAGACATTTCTAGACTTTCCAGGATATTTTCAACTACATTACCAACAACTATTGAAGATCAACAATCACACACACACATATACATAGATTAACTCCTAATTACTTAAGTTTGGTTTTTGTATATATTTTCTCTGATTTTTATTTAAATGTCCATTTCCTTATAATAAATTTATGGCTATCGTCTTATAAGTTTTCTTAAAATACATGATTACCATTCATATAAACAATGAAAAATAATTCATTGTTGCAACCATTTGTTAAATATGAGCTTCAAAAAAGGCGTTGTGCATAAAGCTTTTAGAGGTCGGTGTATAAGGCTTTCCTCGGTAAAAATGATGACCGATTATCTTGAGAAATTTTCTGCAATATTATTTTGAACGACTTACCCAAGTTTGATGGCTAAAATACAACGTAGTCGTCTAAATTGGATTCTACCGATAATTGATGTGGTGTTTGTTGTACTTTCAATCTAATAAGAGTGAAGATATAGATAAAAACTATAGAGATTAGTGGGTTTTTTAAAAAAACGAACCTGTAACGGAATAACTCTCCAATTTATGAAACAAAATTTAAGAATTTACCTCATGATCATTAGGTCCGGGAGAAACAGACTTTCTCTTCCGTATCTAAAGGAGTCTTAGTGAAAACTTATGAAACTATTTTATCCTTTTATTATGTAACCCCGGGTTTTTTAGTTTTATGAACTATAGTTAAGGAATCATTTTTCTCATACTTTATTTCAGTGAATTATACACAAAATATAAAAACGTTTTGCCAGCAAAATTCTATGGTTATTCACGAATATTGTGTTCATGTTTCTAACCAGTATCCTAACAAATATTTTTTAATTTAGAATTGAAAACGGTCTTACAAATATATTCCGATTTCGTGCTTAAATCACACACAATGTGCGCAATTCAATTTTGATAACAGTATAAAAATTATCATGAGTGATATAGTGAATGGTATTAATTACTCTCTGTTTAATGTTACTTCGATTAGAAATTCATCACCAATATTTATTTCTGTTAAGCTCTTTAATTATTTAACTTTTACTTTTAAATGAAATGAAAGTTCACGAATAATTCAGAAGATATGTGATTTTTAATATTTTTGTACCTTGATATATCGGGTGTCCATAATAAAGCTTGAAATTTTGAGAGCAGTCTGTAGCAAACGCTATACAGCAGAATTGCATGAAAATTGGGTAATAGCAGAATTAAATGATGTGAATTTAATCGAGGGGAAAAAAGGAGTTTCAGAAACTACCCTTGTAACGAATAGTAATAGAGCGCCCTCTCCTGGCCGTATGAACAAGTAACGAGTCTGACTGCTACCTCGGTGAAGGAAGGAGTGCCAAAGTCAGCCTGCCACCTCGGTGAAGAAAGGACATGCCAATGTCCGCCCTCGCAAACCCCTTAGTATTTGTATAAAGATTAACTGGTTTTATTTTATGTATTTGTAACTGTGTGCTCAATTAGAAAATATAACCAATTAAAATTATTTGAGATAGCCGACGGTGTTATTTTTGAGTACACGTTATACCCTTAGGGGGAGTATCATTGCTTTATTGAGAACATATAAATAGTCAACAAAAGTTTGCAAAACATGCTCGATATACTGTTCACCGTTGTCTACTACCATCTGGAAGCGTAAAATCGCAGGTTTGACTATTGAAAGCAGCATGAACTGGGGAATGTTACTCACATGGCATTCTATGATTTCTTTAAGGTCAGATAGAGATGTGGTGGGGGATTGCAGTAGACCATAGTTTTGAGGTATCTCCACAGCAAAAGGTCGCAAGAATTCAAGTCGGGGTATCTAGGAGGCCAAACTGTTGAAAAATGCCGGTTGATCATTCTGTCGCCACCAAAATGGCGGCGGAGCATTTGTTTCGCACAACGGGCGATGCGTGGAAGAGCACCATCCTGCATATACACTGTGGTTGTATCACATCGCCTTGCCTGAAGAACTGGAATAACGGATTGCTCTAATAATGAAGCGTGTCACTGACCAGTGATGTTGCATGTCACAGGCTCTGCGGGGCTGCGCTTTTCGAAAAAAAAACCGGACCCACAATGAAAGTTAATGCAAGCCCGCACCAAACCTTTACATACTAAGAATGTAATGGAATTTGTAGGAATTGAAGTGGGTTTGTACCAGCCCAAATACGGTAATTGGGCGTGTTAACTTAACCACTTCCAGATGAAAGTGAGCCTCGTCGGTTCACAAAATGTTTCACGGGCATTCATCCTGGAGCTCAACTCGTGCAAGAAGCCACAACTCAAAAGTTTGTCAACTATCTAGATCATACCAGCAACAGTTTATAGGGATAGCAGCATTAGACCTTTCGAAGAATCTTATGAACCACACATAGAACGAGGCTGGTCAACAATGTAATACGCCGAACACTAGTGCTGCGGATGGCTGGCGATCTATCTTCCTCCATTTGAGTCGCTGCATCATCCACAACCTGTTCTGCAACACATTTTCTTCCCCTGCCTAGTTGAATCCCCAATGTTCCCGTTGCTTCAAATTTTCTAATCATGTTTGTTAGTCCTTGACTGATGAGTGGACCTTTTCTAACCGCTTCAAAGACCGAAATTCCCGTACAGCTTCCATAACAGTCTCTTCCGTTTTGGTAAAACAATTTCATCAATAAATCTTCCTGGAGAGTCAACGTCATCTTCCTTGACTTGGAAACGAGTATGACTTCAGTTCGCCTCTCGCATCTTTACAACCCGAGGGTTGCTGTAGGCGCATAGGATTACTATGGTTACGACATTTGTATATGACAATAGTTCAAGTTGCACAATGCCATCTAGGGGTAGTTTTGGAAATTGGTTTGTTGTTGTTTTTTCCCGATAAAATTCTTATTTCATTCTGCCATTACCCAATTTTCATGCAATTCTGCTGCATAGTTTTTGCTACAGATTGCGCTCAAATTTCAAATTTAATTATTCAAATTCTCAGTTCTCTCAAATTTCAAATTCTTACAAATTTCGTAAAAGGCAAAATAATTTTACGTGCATTTTTTTTATGGTAAAAACAAATGATTAGTTTTATTAATGGATTAAAAATAAATTTAATGTATATATGTAATATAATGTATATAAGTAACATTATTTACAAGCATTATTAATATCTTTTAATAGACACAGCACATATGGAGAAACTTAACAAAATAAAATCAAATTATTAACACCTTAAGGGATATATAAAATAAAATTTTAATTTAATTATGAGACGTCAAATGTATTTGATTGATATATTTCGTGTGTGATTCTGGGTGACATGTTTGTAAAGAATATATAATATTAGATAATGTATTTTAAAATGTATACGTAATCTTTTTAGTTTTATTTCATTTATTTTTTTTTTGTTTATTATTCCAACAGAAACGTTCCATTCATCATAAAAGCATAATATACTTATCTAAGATGCTTTTCTATTCATTTTAATAAACAAGCATTTTTTCCTCCTGCTCCATCTGACTAGTTACAATGTACTATTTAGGATATGTTATAGTAACTTACTTTGAAACTTCCATTAATATTTAGAAATCCTGACATTAAGGAATTGCACTCTTATTTGGCATGATCTAATAATGTATCAAATAGAAGTAGTATTATCATGAGTTCTACTAGCATTATCCAAAATTATTTTAAATTACAGAAGAATTAAGTGAATAAAAAAAATGATTTTTTAAGTTTTTATTCCTTTTCCAGATTTTGATGGGACAGTTTCTGAAAAATGAATTACGTGTTCCTTGACCTTTTTCTGTATGAAAATGAAAAGTATATGCATTTGAAACATTAACTTAGTCGTAAATTATAATCATGAAAACGTAACTAAGTTAATAAATTAATTTAAACAAAGTTTGCCGCATCAGAGTTCCTAAAAACGTAACACAAGGTATAGATAACGATATCGCGGGTTTACACACAAGATTCCTATTCATTTTTTTTTCCTTCTCATTAGAAATAACTCATTCAAATTTAAATAACTGAAAGTTTTTCCCATAGTTAAAATTTAGTTTCCAGCAAAATATTACATAAATCGGTGGTAAACACCACACAGAGCCAATGCGTGACATTGTCGATGTTAAGGTAAGACAGAAACTTCGACTGCGTCTCACTGTCATTGGTTGGAACCATCGAGGAAAGTAATTCGAAGATGGAACATCACAAAGTAATTAAAAACTACATATTGAGGATAAAGAATACTGAGAAAAGATTTACTATAAGATTAATGTGTGTGTGTTTTCTCGAAATCTAAAACGAAATAACAGTTTGATGTCAAAATAAAAATGAGTTTTGGAAATTCACATGAATATAGTTATTATTCTTCTATATAATAAATGTACTTTACCTCATGTGCGTCACATACAACAGATTTTAAATCCCGCAAGGCACGTCTTTGTATTGAGTCAGAATGAACCTAAAACAATGCAATTAATAAAAAAATGTGCTTTTTACTAAATATTAAGAAATACAAAAAAACACACAAGTTGAGCCTTGCTTTTAGAGGGATATACTAATTAAATGAACTACATGAAAAAATGCTCTAAAAATAACATTTTTATTTAACTCAGAATTCTTATTGTATACCCCTCCCCCATACCCAATCAACTGGGGGGTGTTGGGAAGCTAAAATCTTATTTTTTTGACAATTTCAGATTTTACATTTTCACATTGCACAGATTTTAAACTTTCTAAAAAATACCTTACTTTAACCTCTGGTAATTGAACCCCTTACCCTATTTTAAATAATCGTTGAAACTGGGCCACGCCCATTTGAATGGCAAAAAATGTAAACAAAGTACTTCGTTTTTCTTTAACAGTTTAACGTCTGATATAAACCAAAACATGCATCTTTTATTGTAAATTGAGCCTTTTATTTTTTTTATTTACTAGCCGATTAGAAGCCTCACTGTATATTTTAAAAAATTAATTTATCTCAAAAGAAATTTTGATGTTCGTTACCTTTTCTGAGAAACTACTCTTCACAGGTATTAAATTTTTTTGATATATTTATAATGATGGCTAAATATATCTAAATACTTTTTAAAAACTAAATTCATTTTTCAAATTTTTTTTTGGAAAATGGGTCACATTTTAAGTTTTTAAAAAAACTTTTTTTTATGAAATTCAAAAAAGCTAAAACATTTTAGTATAATGGGAAAAGGTGTACTTAAATTGTATGAAAAATTTCGAGCATATATATATTACAGAGTTTGAGAAAAGGTACATTGAGAACAGCCAATTTAAAACTGTCAGTATAGAGAGAGAAAGAGAGGTTTCCAACTCCCCTTAAAAAATTAAAATCGCACGATTTTAGAAAATTCTAGAAGTATTTTTGGTTTAAATAAGTTGAAGGCTTTTAGTTTGAAAAGGAGAACATTTTTATCTGTGCTAAGCAGTGCTTCTAGCTTTCGTTGCTGCGTTTTGTTTTGTGGATGTCTTATTGTTTCCATATTAATTGTCATTTTCAAATATACATATATTGCTGTGATTATACAAAAAATAGAATCAGCACAAGCTGATCACATTTATTTGTCAAATTGAATAAGCATGATCAGCTTGTATTTCAGAATCCTGTGTAACAGGAGTGTCAAAAATAACACCCGAAGAAGCCACGACCTTTCTTATAATTCAAGTCATTTTAGTATATTAAATGTTTAGATAATGTTAGTATTTAGAATTAAGCGTTTTCTCCGCTCATGTGCCAAGCAGCAAAGAAAAGGCAAAATTATCCATTTCTAATAGGGATCCTTCAAAATAGGGAGAAAATAGGGGAAATATAATAGGAATGTTATAACCACGTATTCAAGAGAAGGAAAATAGTTACTTTATATATAAACTACGTAGGTGGTTTTAGGGAAATACACTCACATGTCCCTAAATTAAGGATAATTCAGATTCACACGGAAATCGAGCTTTAAAATAAAAATTTTACCTCTAGAATTATTGCACACATCTTCAAGAACAATATGCAAATTACAGGAAGCTACCAAATGACTCCGATAATACATAAAGATGACGAGAGTGTAACAAAGGAGCTTATAAGGAATGGTAGCAAAGCAGTAAAATTCCTCGCAAGCATTCTGTAAGGCACTCAGTGCCATAACCGAATAGTGATGACATAGAATGCATATGGGGAATTTTTTTACGTGATAGAATTATCGGTCGCTTGGAATGGGTGCCTACTCAGACAGAAGTATCCGAGGAACTTGGAACTGTCCAAAACGAAACCACACTTTTTGTATCTTAATTACCAAAAATGGTATTCGTAGTTAAGATATACAGTAAAATATACGAGATTAGAGTTTAATTTATAATATTCCTCTAAGGGTAATTTAAGTTTATTTTAAGTTGCTGCCCACACACATATAATATATATATGAAAGATTTCTGTAATAATTCTGTTGAATGATAAAAATAATTGTAAGTCGTGGCGAGTGGATGTTATTATGGTAGCGAACCAAAGGTAGGGCGTGGCCGATGGCAAGTGAATGATTGTATATCAGATACATTTTTTATGTTGGTTGATGTTACGGATTCAATACTATAGATGAGGCAGTCTGGGACATCAATCCAGTTTATTGCATCTTGAAACACATAGAGATCAAGTAGGGACGGCATTACACATAACAAGAAACAAACATCATGGCACAAACACAGACAAAGACAAACACAAAACGCGCGGCAGCCAGGCTAATTACATGATGAAGGCAAGCAGACAAAAGAGAGCGATTACACAAGATTTTTGCTTTTATACCGGCAGTGGTTATTACGTAATAGTGGTTCTGATTGGATAGAATGAGCGGGACAGGGATTTCGGACTAACCGATTACGATTAAGATTACAATGTTATTTTTAAACCAAAGAATTAAAGTTATTTTAAATATTAGTACGAAGAGTTAATAAAAAGGATACTAGAGAGAATTATTACATTTATATATATATATATATATATATATATATATATATAGTTATATATATATATATTATTTGTATATATATATATATTTATTTATATATATATAAATTTATTCAAATAAAATGTCTTTTTATCAAAACTTATTCACTTCATTAAGAATTTCAAAGCAAAAGCTTATCTTACCTTATTAACATTTATCCAAGGAACAAAATTCAAAGAAGGCTGTAGTTCTTTCGTTAATTCACTATTTTTATACAGAATTTGTTTCCCTGCTTCTCCGTCTGCGCATTTGGAAATTGATTTCCAATCCAAACTTAGTCTTCGGGCGCACTATAATGAAATGAAAAAACTAAAATTAAAAGAGCAAACAGAGTTTAATGTTTCCTTTTTTTTAAAAAAAAAGTCTTGAAAGCAGATTATTAATCTGTAGTTATTACTAAATCATTGTGACTAAATTGTAGGGCTCTAATACTATCAATATTATCAGATATTAAAAAATAGTGTGCCTTAGCATTCCTTGAATAACATTTTGAAACTTATGAAAATCTCTTTTTTGTAAGTTTCTAAATGTTGGAATTCAGAACATCTCAAGATGTTCAGACAATTATAATAAAGTTCTAGTGTCAAATTTTTAGGTAAACAGTCGATTTACAGGGAAATTTAACTCTCCCATCATTTCTTTCATTATAATTTCCTTGCAAATAAAATTTGAAGAACTAGTAGTATTTATATGTCCTCTTTTTACAATTATAAAACCATTATTACAATCTATTTTCTTACAGCTTGAGTGGTAATTTTTTGACGGGGCCTTATCGCGCCTTCCACTAAAACCCTCTTGGGAAATCTTTGGGGGCAGAATGGCATTTCTTTCCAACCAACTAAGAAGAGAACGTGATTGTGCAGATTAGGAACGTGTATATATTGGAGCTTTAGTGTTCACGTGGAGTTCTAAGTGTAGTTATTAGAAGGAGATTTCTATGAGTGCTAAGAAGTTCTAACGAGAGGTTAGAAAGTCTTAGGAAGTATTATAAGAATCATATAGAAGTGGGTTCGAAGCCAGAAGATTACCCATTTGCCGGATTAAATTGGATTACAGTATTATATTGATGATATAAAGACAGGTAGCTGTTCGCCGTGGAATATCGGTAAGATAGATAATATTTAACTTTAATACTAGAGAGGATTCTAGTAAGTTAAGGAATCGTCTATAAATATAGATTCGGTGGTTAATTTATCATAAAGGTAGTGAGTAATTTTTAATGCGCTTTTTATTAAGAATTGCAGTTTATGTCATATAACTCCTGATCATTAGCCTCCAAGACTTGTGTTGCATTGCTTAATATTATTTGAAATAATAATATAGTTTTGTTATGGAAGCTTTGAGTGGTCAATCTTATGTTCCCACAAACTCAGGTCGTGTGGATAAAGAGATGATACCCACAGCCCGTGGGGTATCATAATTTGAGTACATTAATCCTTTGGTGGAAAGAAGTTCTGCATCGACAAATTTTGTACTTTTTATTATAATCATTATCCACCAAATACCATTTGTCTTGATAGAAAAGCGAGTGGGCAAATCGTTAAAATGTAACTCTCTCTCTCGGTTATCTTTCTCCACAAACACGTTAACAGCGTATTATGACAATCCTAGTGTATTAATATGAATTTATTCCATATTGCATGAACATTATGATGCGTCAGAATTTTTTAACCCTTTAACTGCCGATTAAAAACTATGCGATTCACTCCCCAGTGCCCCGTTTTCCACATACGCTTGCGTTTGCGGTGTATTTGGGGGATAAGATTAGCAAAAAATAAGAAAATTCTTCTCTTAAATAAGTAAATCCTTCTCAAATACTGTCAAAGGTCATTTTATTGCATTCCAAAGCCTTCGGAATACTTTTATTGATAGTAAAAAAAGTTCATATCTTGGAAAGATTGATATACACTTTCGGAGCATTTAACGCACTGGCAGAAAGAGACGTATATCCCTTTCAGGACCATGATCACATTAATGTGATCACACGTTTCTTCCTCTACGGCCCACGGTATCATATATGTGATTGAGCTTTCCCTGCTCGTAAGCCCACGATCACACCGTTGTGATCAGAGTTAGGAACGTTTTTATATTAATTTTTACAAGCACTAGATGGCGGTTAAAAACCTTTTTTTTTTCCCCAAATAATGTTTCACAAAACTTTGAACTTCAATATATGCTTTCGGCTCCGTGTTTATTTTTTTTTTAAATTAGATCCGAGATTCTTATGAATATAAACAACTTCACATGTTTAGATTTTTAGAGAGAATCGGACATTTAAAGGTTCGTGATCTATTGCTCTATGGATTTCTGTTTATATTTTGAATAAGTTG
Source organism: Trichonephila inaurata madagascariensis (assembly GCA_019973955.1). NCBI lineage: Eukaryota > Metazoa > Arthropoda > Arachnida > Araneae > Nephilidae > Trichonephila > Trichonephila inaurata. The sequence continues at coordinate 119,930 of BMAV01009297.1, forward strand.
GTTTAGTTTTCTTATATTTTCTATATCCGTATACAAATGTATAAGATTTTTGACAATTTTTTTTTTGAAAGTGTATGTAATTTTATTATTAAAATGAAAATATTTTCTTTAAAATTCGCAATTGTTTTTTTAAAAACAGCGAAAATTTTTGTACACTATTTTCAGATATTATCAATGATAGTAAATTTTAAGTTTTAGCGTATTTCATTGCATTTAAAACTTTATATGAATTTTTAAATGAAATTATATATATATATATATATAGGCTTAGCAGGGAAATTAGCCCAGTCCTGTGCGTGCGTATCCTCCCCGAACATGCGGTCCTGGAGAAGCGCTTCTTTTTCCTTCCACTGGTCCTGAAGGGGATATATAAGCCAGTGGCACTTAAGGGTTGATCATTTGCACGCTCATCTCCTGCATATTGCTTGATTTAACACATGCGTTTCATTAAAATTATAATATTACTTACACTGCATGTATAATTCACAACCCAACTCCTGTTATTGCGTTTATAAAATTTATTGCAAACGCACCATTGAAATTTTTCTATTCAACTGTGCGCACATAGACTGTCTCTGGCCACAACAAAAAAACATTCACTTAAAATTGAGATTTGACTTTTAATTGATCATCAGCTACGCAGACTTGTTTTCATTTATGATCTAATTACTACAATCATAAGGTTTTGTGAGAAATTTCTATTGTTCAAAACGATACATATACGATCAAAATGTCTAAAGAAACAAAATACTTGCTTTCGGTCCACTTTCAGATGGTCGAGGATAAGATTCCATACAGTTGATAAAATTCAGATGAGTTTCAGTGTCTGGATATAAAGATATGGCACATCCCTGAAGAGAAAATAATCGTAAATTATTTTTTGTTGTAGATACCTTGAATTATTTGCTTAGGTTTATTGAAAATTTTTATTCTATATTATAAAATTTAATCGCATAAAGTTTTACCTACATCACACATTAAATAACGCAAACAACACCATAGGCTCCAGAAATTTTATTTCAACTAAAACGTGCGGATTAATTTTTATTTTTAACTTTTAACTTCTTTCAAATTTTATTACTTTAACTCTCATAGCACAAGCACTATCTTTTCAATTCTCCATTCCTACTACCAAGATAGGATATTAAGAAGTCAGGAGAAATCAAATGGCTTAAAAACCGTTCAACTTATAATATTTAATCTATATAATGTTTGTGTTCGATTGATTTAAAATCTCTCGAATCCTTCATTTTATTTAATACAATGCTCAAAGTTGGTTCTTCATTTTGTATTGTAAAATTAAAACGAAGAAAGATTTTGTTTTAATACCTTTTCTTTTTTTTTAAACATGGTAATTTAAACATAAAATTTTATTCTTAAAGGGGGGTTTATTTGCATATTTTAGGACACTTCAATAATAATACATACAATTTTATAAGCTATGTATATTATTTGCGAAAATTTCACTATGCGAACCCTTATTTTTATATTTGAAAGCAGGAGTAAATCTTAATAATACTTTTTTAAAAAAAGCAAAAAAAAACTCGATAAACATCACATGAAAGTTAATTTTAATCTTTTTACCTGAACTGTGTTTCCATAACATTCCCTAGGGCCGTGATGGCATTGGAATTCATATTTCTGAGAATTTTCATCAAATAATGCCTGGAAAAAAGCTTTTATCATTGAGATATTAAAAATACTCAAATGTTTTACTAAAAATATATCCTATTATACCGCAAAACTCTTACATCATTTGCCAAATTTTTGTAATATTATGTAATGTTTTTGAAAACAGAGTAGAATAATTGAATATATTGATTTACTCTAATGTTTTCGAGAGTTAAATATAATTGGAAAACTGTAGAAATAAAAGGATTAAATGCGAAACAGAGAAAAGCCTGAAAATTGGACAGATATAATTGACTGTCTGTACTATTTCTTTTAATGGGAATACAAGTAAAGTTATCTGAATTTGTATTCCAGAATCTGGTTGTTTGTGTCAGAAGTAAGCATGTGCGCATTACATCTGTTATAAAAATATTGATTATCGCTAAAGAAACCTAATAGACTTGGTTTTAAAAGACAAAATAATGGGAATATTAGAAAGAATATATTCACACAGGTATAAACGTTACCAAATGTTGTATAAGTGGTGTAAATGTTACCAAATATTATATAAGTGGTATAAATGTTACTAAATGTTATATAAGTGGTATAAATGTTACCACAAATGTAAAATTTCTATACTGGGGAAAGGGTACTAAACCATTAGAAACGTTCATACAGAAGTTGTAACAGGTTAACTGAGAATAACAACAGCTATTAAAGCCCGATTTCTGTCTGTAACTGTGCAACTTAACCAAAAGATGTGTGACAGACAGATATATTTGGAGTTTATTGCAACTTCGGAAACAATGCGCTCCAGACAGGTACTGTACAGAAAACTGTTCAGCTGTTTATGGGTTATTGACTCGTTTATTAAAGACCATCCGCTTGGAATGAGCTATAGAACTAAGGAATCGAACAGACAATCAGTGGACCTATGTGATTCTCTTCAATGAATTACGATTCAGTGTACAGAATGATTCTCGTCATAGCATCTGAAGAGAAAGGGGAACAGGTTACAACCGTCATAACATTACAGAACAAGATCGGTATTACGGTGGTATTATTGTTTAGGCAGGCATAATATTTGCAGCACTTCAAACCTTCACGTTTTCGGAAAGGTTCTAGTACTGGATAAGGGTACAAAGAGGAAATTCTGAAGCACCATTTTCGTCTATTTCGAGATCTACTGGGGATTCATAAATTTTTTTATTTATTTGGACGAAAAAGCGTGGTAGCTTTTTGCCCTGGGGGCCCCGTATCAAAATTCTTTTGGGGACCCCTTTTAAAGGAAGCTGTTAATGGAGGATAATTTTAGATTTTTTTTTCATATTTGGGGTCCCTTTAACTCCTGTATATTTGGCGGGAAATTGGACAACGGAGCCCCTTTTAATCAGGGAAATTTTTTAAAATGAAATACAGTGCATTAACCAAAGATCCCAAAATTTAAAATTTTTTTGTATATTTGGGGATTGGACCAAGATTTTTGTTACCTTTTAAAACAAGTTGAGTTTTAAAGCCTTCTTCTGCGAAGTACGCGGGTTTCTTGCAAAAAAAATCAATTTGTTGCCGTGATATTTTATTAATGAATCTTAATTTTCTAATAACCAAAAGTTTGCAGTTAAGTAGTTTTTTTTTTCTCTTTTCTTAAAACTAGAGCTTTGAACCGTAACTTTTTTTGTTTCGGTTTTCGTTCAGCTAAAAAAAAAAGTTCAGTTCGGTTCAGTTCCAGATGAATAATTTTATTTTATGTATATTCTTATTTCTAATAAAAAACCAATTCTGTTATAAATAAAAGATATAATCCTATCAAAATTTAGAAGACTTTATTCTTTTTTTAATTGGTACACTATGTAAATTGATACAATTAGCCAGCAAGTATAATGCGAGCGGTAAGAAGACAACGGCGAGCATTGGCATTGTTAACCATTATCAAAATCGCCCTTGACAACTAGGTTTATGATTCTGATTTGTTGATCTAAACAGTCTATACACAAACATCCGTGGATGATTGCATGCTGAAATGGGGAAAATATAACTGAGACTGGTGTTTTTCCTTAAAAAATTCTCTATATATTTCTAGTTCATTCAAATGAATTAAATATGCCTTCTGTAAGTAATTTCATGCGAAACTGGAACAGAAAAGTAGTAGTGAACATCAAGGCAGGAATTCTCGAGAAGTAATATACATGCAAGGATGATAATTATGTGGTTGGCTTAAATAAGAAAATATTGATAAGTTGGTTACAGTAACAAAATGACTCAAGATATATCAAACCAAAATAAACCGATATTTTTTTTTTGGTTTAGTTCCGGTTTTCATTTCGACCAAAATAACGGTTTTTTCCGGTTTTCGGTTCAGTTCCGGTACGAAGCCCTGCTTAAAACGACTCCATATTATGCCATCTTCAGAAATCAAGCAATAACTTTATAGTTCTGCACATTCTCTTTAGCTGTTTATTTCTAATTGCTTTCATAATAACTATACCAGATTTCAATCGCTATTTCTTTTTACTTTGCACATCACTTAAAGAAATAGCTATTATTTTTAACATTTTGGCCTTAGGTATACTTTCTGATTTAAATGAAAATTAATTTTTTGATATTATGTGCATGAGAAGTAAAGTTTCGCAAAATCGTGTTTATCATATAAAAATTTAAAAAAGATGTACAATTATTTGAAGAAAAACCATATGATTTCAAAAAATCGAAACATTGCAATGAAAATGACATTGAAACCAAATACTTTTATCTACATTCCTGTGTTCTTTCTTCTTCTTTTTCCCCATAATATACAGATCCACTTCTCGTTCAAAGAAAGAAAAAATTCAGACAATGCATTCTCTTCATTTTCTACCTTGAAACTACCGCGCGTTTTATGAATAGGCAAATCTATTCAAAAAACATTAAAGGGATAACAGATAAATCTGTTCAATCTCTGATGATAAAACTATCTTCACTCATGGTTGTACAACAAAAAAAAGTATTACAATGAATCATAAAACAAAGAGAGAGCCATATAAAAGCAAAATAAAAATATCAATATAATAAATAAAAAATAAATAAGCAAATACACAATGAAATAAATATGCAAAAAAATAAATTATATTTCATGTCTATTCAATTTTTAGTTTGTAGTACATAAATTGATAGCATTACTTTCTTTTCATGAAGCTACTCTCCTTATAACGTTTTACAACACACTCACACAATGCTAAAATCTTTTTTCTTCCGCTAAAACTCGGAAACGAGTCCCAGTACGATCAAGAGAGTTATAGGGCAGTGATGGCGAACCTATGACCCGTGGGTCAGTGTCTGACCCATGCAAGCTTTTTAACTGACCCACGATTGCTAGGCAACTACTTGTTTTCTTACGCAGGTTTATTTAAATTTTCTAATTTGTGTGAACTATTTATATTCCATTTGAATTTTTTCAAGCCCATTGACACAAAAGCAATTTAAATGCTGTCTATTACCTTCAGTGTGATCAATACAGTTCCAAACACTCGCGTAGCTAGTCCTGAGTGGACCCCGAATCCAAATTCTTTGGAGTCCCTTTTTGGTCGACTCTCAATATTTTACGATCTCTTCTTACACATTTTAGGGCCCCTGAAGCTTGAGGGCCCCGTAATTGATACGGGTAGCTACACCCCTGGTTCCAAAGCTACGCAAACGACAGCAAATGTATATGAAAGTATGTAGTATTTGAAATAAAGCAAAAGTGTTTACAAAATATCAAATAAAGTGTATAAGTTTGCTCATATTTTGTTAGTTGAAAAACCGAAGCAAAAAACCTTATTTAAAGCACTTTCTTCGGATAAAATGCACTTTAATCAGTTATGTTTGTAGAAAGAGACTTCCATAGCGTCCTTTTTTACCCATTATAAGCAAATTGAATTGAAAGATGTTTAGTTTTAAAAATACTCATTAAAAATTTTTAAACCTAACTCTGGCGCAAATGGGCATTAGTGACCCACGCGCTAGTATTAAAAAAATATGAACAAAATCTGACCCACGTCTCAAAAAGGTTCGCCATCCCTGGTACGGTAGCCCTCTAACTCTCATCCATTAAGAAGGTTCCCGTTTTGACCTCAATCAACCCCCAAGGGGCGATGCGAGGACTTAAGGGGTGTTATATAGGGATGGAGATTCCTTCCGAAAAAGATTGATTTTTAAATCTATTCGAATCGTAACCTGATGAATCGATTCACAAAAAAATCGAGATCTAAAAGATCGATTTCTAAAAAATCGATTTTTTTTCCCAAGTCTACATTTACAATGAAAATATAAATCCATTTTATGAAAAACAAGAAAGATACCATAATAAACGATCTCTTATCGGTAAAATCAGGGAATTTTTTAGTTCAGGAAATTCTACACTTACGATTATTTTTATTTCCATATCAAAGTATCAGGTATAAAAGAAGACATTTATTTTCTAAATGTATTTGTTATATTAAAAAGTTTAGAAAATGGATAACACAGCTTATAGTTCCCAATGCTTAATATCTAAGGTTTTTAAAAACAACAGTCTGTCAAGTCTATTGGGATCTAAGCAGTTCCGCTCATCACTTGCGATGTTGCCGGCAATCGAAAAAAGTCGCTGACAAGGAACCGATGATTCAACGATACTCGCGCCATGCATATTCTGTGAGTGAATGTGATGACCTTCGCAGAGTTTTTGCTCCCTGCCCGGTAAATTAATCTTTTAACCACCAACATTGTAATATAACGGGTTTTAAAGATGAAAGTACATACAAATTAGCCAGCAAACAATTTTATGATTTTTGCAAAACAAGAAAAAAAATCGAATGTCCGATTTTCTAAGGATAGTATATCGATTCTGGATCGATTCAGTGCTATATCGATTTAAAAGATCGATTTTTTTGGCCGAAGAAATCGATTCTTGGATTAATCGATCTCAGATCTCCATCCCTAGTGTTATATTTAAATATCCCTGTTTTTGAACTATTAAATCCCTACAGACTTGAAATTTTGTAAGCATCTTCCTTTCATGGAGTAGAGATCCGCTAAAAAAGAGGGTTTGAAAAAATTGACACCCCCCACCAAGGGGAGTTGCAAGGTCTTAAGGGGCGTTATAGATAAATAATAAGAACCTCATTATAAAAAATTATTTTACTTTTTTCTGTACGTTGTTTTGTGCCGAGTTTTATTCTCACAATTCAGCTATTATATCAAGAATAATATATTTTTTTATTTTTAAAAAATTAACACGTATAAGTTAAGTGTAAGTATTCCCAGTAAGAGTTAATTTATAATTCCGTTGCTTAAAATCATACATTATTAACAATAATTATAAATGTAAAATGTTGAAAATGTATAAATTTATATACTAGTAAAAAGGAAGAAAAAAAAGTTAATTTGAGAAAAGTACTTCTGTCTAAATTAATTGATTAATCACTTTTATGTATTTCTTTTGTAAAATGTTTTTAATTAAATCATTTGTAGTGTGAGAATGAAATCCACAAACTTACGAGGAAATGGAAAACAAATGCAATTGTTTCATCACGTCTTCGGTAGTTTCTTCGAAAATGTGTAGCAAAAATAAAAAAAAATTGAAATCCATTAATAAGAAATGTCTGCATTGTTTTTTTTTTTCAGTCATGCTATATTAAAAGTAAAATCTTTTTGATGTCTGATAATCGTGTTCTTACTCTTACTCTTTTCATGATCATTGGATATGTGTTTTTTAAATATATATATTGTTTTAGAAACTTAGAATTTATGACTCTGTTTTTTTTATTCTTAATTTCTCTTTCATAATATGCGACAGATTTTCCTTATTCTCTTATAAAAAAAAAGTAGTTAAGTTATGTGAAAGCATAATCTTGAAAGCAGCCGATGATTGACTTGAGAAGTTATAAGAAAAGTATTATTTCAATTATTCTTTCTCACACATATCTATTTTGAGTATACAGCTTCTTATCAAGTAAGAATTAAACGTTTTCGTTTATCGTTGAGTTCAACATTTCCAGTTTATTTTCCCCAATTTTGTAAAATAGTTTCCATTGAGGAAAAAAAAAGGGTTTTTTAGCAGAGAATTAAACATAAAGAAAAAGAAAAAAGAAATATTGTACATTACTTAACTGTTATACAAAATAATTTTAGTTTAAAAACTGGCAAAAGTTTTATAGTGCGTGCGTTTATTTTCAATGTTACAGATATTGAATGAATGAAAGGCTTTTAAACAGGATGATGGATTCATTAATGAATATTAATTTATAAATTTTTTGAGCAATTTCCAACAGATTCTTTTTTTTCCCTAATTAATTTCAAATGTTCATATAACATTGGGAGATGCTCATGAAAATAATAAGCCAAAAAAAAATAGTTTATAAAAGGGCTGTGATAAAATGTATAAACAATCTGTAAATAAACAAATTGAAAGGTTACAAATATATCAATTGCTTTATATGTGATAAACAATACATTATCAATAAGTTCAAGGGCACTTATAATGCGTCATCGGCGTAGGTAGAACAACACAGTCATATTAGGCAAGAGAATTCGAAACTTAGTAATAACCCTTGCTCTTAATTAACCAAAAGCCCTTGAATACTTTTGACGTGAAGTAATAATTCAGTGACTGGAAACTCGTTAACTCTCAGTGCGTCATCATCTGTCTTTTTAAAAAGAAAAACAATCTCATAATGACATCTAAAAACTTACCGTCTAGAATCGCGAGTCAAAACTTTTATCGAAGCAGTAAACTGCATAATCTTAGCATTAAACATTGTTTTATTCAATAATGTTATTTTTTTTTTTAACTTTTATAAGGTGGAAGAATGTTATATTTCAAACCAATAATATTAAATGTATGCCGCTATTATAAATTTACTTATGTTATTTGTACCACTATAATACGCAATAAGGCCATAAAATGAATCCCTCAAATGGTAAATCTTCAAATCACATAAAATATTTAAAGTCAGACATATCTGAAAATTCTATCCAGAACAAGCAAACTAGAGGTGTTTTAAATTTTAATTAATGAATTAGAAATATTTTAAACATTAATAAAACGTGTTTATTCGAATCTAAGCTGCATTTTCCCCCTCAATCTCAACGCTACTGAAAACTGGGTGCTGTTTTGAATCGAAAGCGGTAAAATTCCTTGGATGGGGGAAATTGAACCCTATACTGATGGTTAGAGCAATACTGGTAAAAAATTAATTATTAACTTCTTTTTGTTTTCATTTTTAATTTTTTTTTTATTAATTTCGTAAATATCGGATAATGATAAACCATTTTACCCTATTTCTTATTTTTTTAAAAAAATGTGTTGAGAATTTGGTGTGGGGCTTTAGAATCGATGGCAGCTTAAATTCAAATAAATACGATAATTATTAGTTATAGGAACTCTAAAATCGTATAAGCGTATACTATATTCAATTTACAAAGAAAGAATCTAATCTTCTTTAAAAAAGCAGAAATTTTAAGATACAACTTTTTATTTTCAATTCAAATTTTGATTATTTTTCACATAAGCAGTTTAAAACTTTTGTTCGAAACTTGAATCATTCATAATATAATATTTTTAATCGTTTTCAGTCTCAAATAAATTAAACTGTTCCAATGATGTAAGAAAAATCTTACTATATTATAATTTTAAAGTATCATTCGTCACAGCAGGACAGCTTCACGCACAAAAAACACTGCTTTTACCATACTAAAAATATCGAAAAAAATATTTGAAACTTTAATTTGGAAAAATTATTTAAATTTATGTATAATACTTGTTCTTAAGCATTATTTCTATAATTTTATTTAAAATAAATACTTGGTAATAATTAGTTCTACTAATATCTTATATAGAAATATGGTACTATTACGTATTTTACCGTCAAACAATTTCGTAAATCAACCTTGATTTGGTTTTTAATTTACATCACACGCTGAAGCAACATGAAGGCTATTGGCGACGGACCTCATAATTTTAAGCCATGGTTAAGAAATGAAAACGACACCTGAACTGACCTCCCTCACCAAACTTCCACACCACGTCAACAGGAGGGTGTCAAATTCAAAGATGTTACGAAATGCTGTCATTGTAAGCTTGAACAAGATTGTGTTTGAACATGCATGGAAACAGTTTTCCTCTCAATTGGCTACATATCACGGCATTTGGCAAAGTCTTGATTTGACGAATTGGTCGACTGAATAATACGTAAGTACCAAAAAAAATCATTGCAGCTCAAAGAAAAATGAGCTAGGAGAATTAGAAATATGATCCTAGATCTAAAAAATATCTAAAGATATCCTAGATCTAATAAAAGTAGTGCTTACCCTAGCCTTTCCAAATGGTATCAAATGAACAGAGATGATATCTTTTAAATCTCGATACACAGGATACAGTTGACTAGTTATAAACCGCATGCTGTCTGGGCAATTTGTCTCATAATACACATCTAAATGTATTTTTTTTCCCTGAAGAATCTTTAGTTGAAAAGACTTGAATAGGAACAGAACTGGGATAACTTGTTCCGGGAGTATTACCTGGATAGGCTGCTCCATTACCAGAGTAACTAGGATAGGGTACTCCACCACCGGAATTACCAGAATATACTGCTCCACTTCCAATGTAACTTGGATTTACTACTCCCTGACGAGAATCACTCGGATATACTGCTCCACCAGCATTACTTGGATATACTACTCCAGCGGCATTATTACTTGGATATACTGCTCCAGCAGCATTATTACTTGGATATGCTACTCCAGCAGCGTTACTATTTGGATATGTTGCTCCAGCAGCATTACTGTTTGGATATGCTGCTCCAGCAGCATTACTGTTTGGATATGCTGCTCCAGCAGCATTACTATTTGGATATGCTGCTCCAGCAGAATCCCTATTTGGATATGCTACTCCAGCAGCATCCCTGTTTGGATATGCTACTACAGCAGCATCCCTGTTTGGATATGCTACTCCAGCAACATCCCTATTTGGATATGCTACTCCAGCAGGATAATTACTAGAATATGCTGGTCCTGAACCACTTAGAAATGATCCTCCACTACCAGCAGCATTGCTGTATGAAGTTCTACTTCCAGAATTGCTTGCATATGAAGTCCCGGCTGCAGCAGCAATGTAGCTTGGATATGCTGCATATATTCTTCTGTTTGCATTGAAGCTGTATCTTGGATCGTATCCGTAACCATATTGTGCATTCACATTCTGTAAATAAAAAAATATTTTATCACTTTATAAAAATAAGATGAAATGCAAAAATAAAAACGTATTCTATTTTAAAAAGATAAAAATTATTTAAAAATAATTATGATATTGTTATTAATACATTGAAATATTTTTCCATTTGAGATAAAGAAGTGTTGATTGATTCATCCTATTAAATTTCTAAGACCTGAGACTTCGTTGTAAATAAAAGGAAATTTTATGAGTATCTTAAAATAAACCATGCATTACTTTTTTCCGATTATTTTGCTGCATTAACGTGAAAGTATTTAGGTATTTTTTTACTACATAAATACAAAAAGAACTCTTTTTAAAATATATCGTCTTTCAACATTTTTTTTTAAACTGGATAAAAAAAATTCCTGAATATATGAATAATTCAAGTATTTTTTAAAACTTGCGAATTAAATTACCTTGAAAAAATTAAGTACAGCATTATGAATTCTTGTGAAACAAGATACAAATGTTATCACGCCTTAAAATTATATGAATTTTGGGAAGAAAAATAAATTTGCAAAAAAAGAAACTATTTTTACTGTTTGTGGTGAAAATTGTTGCCCGTTCAGCCCCGAGGGCTTTTGGTGGGGACCTCTATTTTGAACCATGGTCAAGTGAAATCACCTGAGCTGGCGCCCCCCCTCTAACTACCAAACCCAAAGGGGGGGCGTTTGAGGGCCAGAAAAGCGTATCCCCTCCCCTACATGGCGGGTCTTTGGGGGACGGACTCGCTCTGACATGCTAGCCATTCCGATCCTTTACCTCCGGGTTTTACTTCTTTTCAAATAGAATTCATCCGCTTTCATTAAATAGCGATTTGATAAAAAAAAGATATTCTAACAAATAATTGAAATCAAATGTTAAAACATTTTTTCTTCTCCTCTGTCCCAAAAATTTCTTTATTTACTTTATGAGAGCAAATAAAAGGGGGGAAGTGTTCTTTGGTATTATTCAAAAAACTCTTAAAACAAGACTAAATCCGTGGTTTTAACTGAATTAGTATATCGTTAAAAATGTACTGAATCCACATTTAATGGATATTTTGTAGGCATCTCAATGTTTTAGAAGAATCGATTGTTATAAATCCACACTCTGAAGTAACACGAAATTTGTTGGCGACGGTCCTCTCAATTTTGAATCACGGTAAGGTGAAAGATGATACCCCTGAAGTGGCACACCTTTCTCCACACAATGCTCTCATAGTTGCATCTTGGTTGAATGATTTTTTAAGTAACCTCGCTCTCAGAAGCAACATGAGAGCTATTGGCGACTTACTCTGTTTTTGTATAAGCCACGGTCATACATCTTCTTGAAGAGAGATACCATCGAAACTTAATGACCTTAGATTCCTAGATGCTTATTATCTTAGATGTCTCCGGTATCTGAGTTAACCTTTTGTTTCATATTTGTGTCTTTCGAAAATTAATAACAAACACTATTATGGTTTACATTATATCTTATTAAAAAAAATTTGTGTAAACCTTTTATTGGCTCCATTAGAAACAAGTTCAACTGCCCCTCCCCACATAATAAAAGTGACTAACGGAGCCAGGCCCCCTACAAAGTCAGGTTTTGTTCCTAAAGTGGGGTCTTAAAAGGGCTGGTGCCTCAATCGGTTTTAGGACCCTAATCCTGGTGCGCTCCTGCGATGCGGGGGTGTACGTTACACCACTGCCCATGATGATACTCCAGATAAATTTAAACATGCCCCAACCCCTTTTTTTCACTCAAATATAGGCCATGGGAGTCTAGTGGTCATGGTAAGATTCTGGCAGTCGGTTCAGCCCCTGTTCGATAAAGAACGGGGTGTAGGGGGGGAAACTGTCCCCTCGAGGGACGACACCGATGATGGATGACGTGGACGACCCTGAGCTCCCCCCCTCTCTAACTCCCACACCAAAAAAGGGGGACTTTTTTAAACAGTTTTAAACGTGCACCCTTTTGCCCCCAGGCGGGTCTCCACCAGTTTTAAAACTGGTTGAAAAATTTACGGCTGTATAAATTTTTAAATAGTAAAATTTCAACACATTTATGATGCATGAGATTTAGTTTAGTTGAATTAACCTCTTGTCACAATTGTTCAATGATTGGTCTGGCCCATGAGTAAACATCCCAAGGTGGAAGTCTCTCTTTTGCGACTCTAATTGGAGTATATCATTTTGTGTATCATGTTATTCCATTGTAATTTATTCATTTAAGTCCTCCAAGGATAATGAAATTCGTCTTGATTAAATTGAATTAAAATAAACACTTTTTTTTTTTAACACTTAAGTCAAAATTTTACTTAGTACGAACTATTTTTAATTTTCAAATAAGCTACACACACGCAAATTAAAACTGGTAATTAACATCAAATTAGTAAATGCATGGAAAGCCCGCCTTGTTATTATTTCATCGAAATGCAATAGATATCAAAATGAGTTGTAATACACGTAAAAAAAAGTGTACGTTTAAATTTTAAGACGCTTTTTAATCGCGCATTTTAAATAGGCATAAAACACATTTCTTATAAATCACGTAAACGAAACTTTGATAAGAAAAGAAAAGTAATTTTAAAAAGTCAAAAACCTTTCTGGGAAAATGCTCGACTAAAAAGAAAAAGAAAATGAATTTTTGACCATTTTATATTCGAAGATTGTTTAGCACATCAAAACTGGCGATTTTCACTGCTGTGTTGTAAATCAACGCCTAAGGTCATTGTTCACTTTCTATACTTTTACGAATATTACAGTCCTAAGCAACGATGCATATCTCGCTTTTCATTATTATTGATTTTCAAGGCAACTGATGCATACAATTTTATGGAATTGCAATAGAAATAAAGAAATATTTGATTTATACACAATTCTGTTTTTGTTTTTAGCATAAAAGAAAACTGAAGATGATTTAGCATATAAAAAAGATTCGGTTATTCCCATTGTGATTCTTTTTTATTCCAGCATTGATTTCAATGTATAGGCTACATGTTGATCTTTTAAACAATAAAGATTTTTCCAATGCCAACTTTTTGCTTTATTTAGCTTTTTCATCTTGGCGAATCTTATTTCATATCTATAGATTATCCCTCAGTTCATTTAAAAAAAGAAGTAATACCATAACGCGTGCTAGCGGGCGTCATTGTATACACAATTTAAAATAATAGAATACATAACATACTAAAAGCCAATTTGATATATTTGAATTTTTTATTAACATGGCACTCCTTAGTGACGCGAGGACAATGGACCTTGGAATTTGAACCTCAGTTAAATGGCGAGGATAACACTTGAGCTGATACCTCACTCTCCAAACTTACACACCAACGCGCGCGTGAGGACTTTAAATCGCAACAGATTTAACCCAACTAGACAGTGCTTCATCAGTGGAAACCGGGCATAAACTCATGACTCACTGATCATGAGTTCGTGATCTTTATCATTCGGTTACCGAAACCGTGCTAAATGCCAAAGAATTTTTATCCACTTCAGTATGCACGCTAAGTGTTTAATAACAATTTAATTCCACCATATCACTTAATCTTTCGTGACGAATATTAACAGTAAATCAAAATAAGATTTATGTATAATTCTTGCGCACTTTTTTTATAAATTGTAAATACCATGAGATATTCCAGTATAGTAACACTATCAACTTTGCAAAGAATAAAATGAAAGAATTAACTTGTAAAATAAAATGAGAAATTATAGTTTGAAGGGGTAAAAAATTACAATGATTCCATGATATCTTTTCTTTATGCATTCTCGGTGGCAGGATGTATCAAGTACGTAAGTTCATTTCACAATGAAAAACATACTAAATCAGGGATGGCGAACCGGTGGCACGCGTGCCATTGATGGTACGCGACACAATATTTTTGGCACGCCTGTGATCAAAATGGTTGGCATTTTATTTCAAAATTTCAAGTTTTACTATGAAGTATTACGAACAAACGCGAATGATCGGTCGCGAGGCGGCGAGAAGCACACTCTTTTGTTATTGTCTTGCTATAGTTACGTCGTAGACTACAATTGCTTATGATGTAAATTTTGTTTACGCATAGCATAGTCAATTTTATAGACACAACTTTATTTTAAAATTTATCTGTGATACTTACGTATTTTTAACTGTTATTTAGCATGGCTAATTCAGCAAAAGAACAAAAAGTGCAAGATAGTAAGTGTAACAGAGAATTTCAAAGTTGATTGACCGAGAAATGTAGCATTGTATATTAGTAAAGGCGACAGAGAGCGGTGTGTGTTTTATGTTCTGGAATAATAGTATGCAGAACATCGTCTGTAAAACGGTATTTTGAAACAAATACCTAGCCCTCTTGTCAAGAAAGTGAGCCATAGCAATAAGTTATTTGTGTCATCCAATCTGCAACAACAGAAGTCACACTAATGTTACTTTAATTTGAATTACACGTATAACTAAAAGATTGACAACTATACAATGCAAAAAGTATTTTTCCGTAGTAAATAAAGAGTTTTGAGTTGTTAGTACTATTATTTTCCCAATAATCACAATTCAAATTTATTTGATGGCACATCTATACCTCATTAAACACTTAGTTGTATTATATTTTTATAAATATTTCATATGAATAATTATATCCGAACGACTAAGGTAAGAAATTGAGATGAATATATGCGATAGGTACCTTATAAGAAAAAGGGGGAAATACGTCGTTCGTTTTAACTATAAGAAGGAATTTATTAAGAGTAAGATTAAGTACATATTATCAGCTCTATGATTATTTAATTCTGTTGTGAAGGCAATCGAGTTCATCTCCACTGTATTTAGTTGTAAGGGAGGGGGGCACATATAAACGATAGTGGCCATTGAAATTATCAATTGTGAATGAGCTCAACAGGAAATTCCAACTAGAGTGTTGGGTTGGTGTAGAAACTTGGAGTGTGAGCTCAGGCACCTTTCTCGTCACTTGACTGTTTCAAAATTACGAGATCAGTCGCCACTGTTTTCATGTTTTTATTAGGTGTGAAATTAATTAAAAATCAGTTAAGTCATGCATTAGAAAGCCATTCGGTTGTATTCCGTTTAAAACGGAGGATAAAATTAAGAAGCAAAAAGAAGGGGAAATAGTGTGAAATATTAAAATCAGTGATATATTAATAAATAGGAAATCCCCATAATATTTAACAATACATAGCAATCTGAAGAAGAAACTAGAAACTTTTTAAGTATTTTTGAATGAATGAACAGTTTTTTGATTAAAAGCATAAAATATTCAAATTCAAAAGAATTATAATTTTTTATTTAAGACGTTCTTCAAACTTATAGAAAAATACTTTAGAAAAAGGCTTTTTTAACTTTTGTCATGTAAGAATTATGTATACTTTAATTCACACACTTTAGTAAAGTTTCAGTGATTCAATTCTTAGGGGATTAACAATTTTTTTTAAGTATTTTTTATGAATTTGTATTAAAAAATTGAATTAACTCGTCATTTTCACAAAATATTTCATCAACTGTTTTAAATGCTTGCATGTATACTCGTAAAAGTAGCCCATGTATTCACAAAAATATAAGCACTTCTCTAAATATTTTCTGTTTATAATATCCAGAATTTGGAATTTTATACATGTTTTTATATTTTTTTTCACGAAATTTACAAAAATATTGGCAACGTTCAAGAAAAATATTAAATGGAAATTTAAAATGTAAAAATGTAATGCTCAATGAGAAATGAGCATTTAAAGGAAAAAATAATTCGGTGAAAAAATGTATCAGTATTTTCCTTCATAATTTATTTGCTAATAACAGAGCTACTTAAAAATATACAGCTAAAAACCGTGAATTTTATGAAGATATTGTTGAGGTTACAGAGAATCTCGCTCTCTCTCTCAAATAGCATGTGAGAGTTACAAATAGAATTTTTCTAGTTCACAACATTTATAGACATATTTTAAATCCAAATTTAAAACACAAATTGTCTGGTTGATTTTTAACATCGCATTTGGAAACTACATGAGAGCTATTAGCGAAAAACCTCATAATGTTGAACCACGGTCAAGTGATGAGGAAGACACCTAAATCGAGGTCCCATTCTCCAAACTTCCACATACGAAACAATTCCGTTCACAATTTCGTAACGGCTTGCCTTTCACAACCACATTTAAGGCATAGTGTGGATATATTTTGGATACTAACATTATTATGTTTGTGTTTGGCACTTTCCTTTTTCGTAAAACTCTTTTGATTGCGATATTACACTTCAAAAGCCTCTGTGTGTGTGCAAACATTATCAAAATCACTAATTTAAAACCAATAGTATGTGAGGATTTATTATTAAATAAAATTCAAAAAAGTGACTCAGCTTCAAAGAACGTGTAAAAATTTAAGATGAAAAAGAAAAAGACAAAAATAATTCTTAAAGAGATTTAAAAAAAACTAGTGAATTTTATGCTGAAGGAACTAAATAAAAGAACTTGTTAAATATGACGTAAGTATTAATAAAAAAGTATTACTTGAAAAATCTATATTTTTGTAAAAAAAAAATTAAACAGTTTTATTCTTAAAAATATCATCGCCTTGATTGTGCATAAATGTGTGTGTGTGTGTTTTTCTTAGTGTAAATATTCTTCTCAAAGAAATCAATATACCCCGCTAACAAAAAAGCAATTTTCATCCTACGATTGAGGAATAGATATGTATGTCGTGTGATGGTGATAAAAAGGAATTGTTTAAAACAATCTTAAGACAGTTCATATCCGCTTGGAATAAAAAAGCCTTTTTATCTAGCACTGTATTGTCGCATTTCGTTACAAAGGCTAATTTTCAGATAATAAATACAAAACAAAAGGAAGTGATATTGATAACATTATGAATGGAAAATTTAACAAAGAAATCAAAGATTGACCTTAGTTAAATACAAGCATCCCTGAATACCCCTGAAATAGGTGCCCTTCTGCCCTTTTTGGGTTTGGGCACGGTTCCAGATAGTGAAAATTATGGAAGACAGTATGGAAAATTTTACTAAAGAATCAAATGTTCATGATCGAAGAAATATTTGAATAGAAATACTCGTACAGAAAACTGTTAACATGTCGATAGACTCTTGCATAACATTAATGATATATATTTCATTATTAAAACTATCTTATGGTCAATGGGCATATCCAGTACTTGCCTCTAAAAAGAAGCATATTGCTTTTCATTAAATGAACTCTGAGGCATAATCATAAGACATAACATAAGGAATTTCTTAGTAAAATATCACTCAGTAATAAAGTATACCTTAATGTATAATTAAATTTTTGCATTATTTGCATTAATTAATTTTTGCATTAATGTATAAGTAATTTTTTCGTAACAATGAATTTTAACCTTAATTTGAAGCTTTTGTTTTGCACTCATCCTCATGAAAATTAATAATATTATATTTTATAACTCATTTTCAGAGGTCTTCCTTAGTTAAAGTGAGAAATATCATACATAATTTTAGAAAATATCATTTAAAAGCTTGAGTACATGTGTCCATTTGGGCTCAATAGTGAGATTGTGAAATTCAACTTTTCTAATGATTTCATCTAAAATTAACATGTATTATGTCTTTTATAGGTACGTTTACTAAAGAATTTATGGCTATAATGCCTATCGGTATAGAACTAGACTATTTCAGACATACAATGAATGCGAAATGTGTTACATTTCTCGTCCAACATTAAATATTAAATTTCGTTCATCTAAAAGTTATAAATTAATCATTTGTACGCTCTTGTGACAACCAAATTGGTGTATGTGGTCCTTTTCTTAGAGACCTTAGAGGTCCTTTTCTTCTCTGAGGCATATGAAACAATAGGAAAAATTCCGTATCTCAAGATCTAAGAGACTAGCTTACTAAAAATATGTGAAATTTTGCAAAATAAACTAAGCCCTTTTTAGATTTAAATGTATATGTGACGAACAAAATAAATATGTAAAAGTTATTAAACTGCTTTAATGGTATCCAAGAATATGATACCACTGATGAACAACAAAAAGTGCTCGTAGAGAGAGAGAGAGATCATATTATAAAAAAAATACTTTATGTAATAAAATGGGCATTTTTACGTATTTTTTTATTGTTATTATTATTACTTCTGCATACTTTTGCAAAACATTCAAGCAAAGAAGTGTTCCTGCTGTGGCCGAGTGATAATAGTCACTAACTCGCGGCCCACATTGCCGAGTTGTGATTCAAATTTTGGTTCCACTGAAGACGGCCCGCCGTATTAGAGGGGCTGATGCACATATGGTGGCTATGGTGACTCACGTTGGCATGATGCTGAATTTTGGACAGTGGGATGTCAATTCAGATGTCACCCTCGTCATTTGACCGAGGTTCAAAATTATGAGGTCTATCACCAATAAGCTTCGCATTACTTTTGAATGTGTCCCTAAAAATAAGTCGAGTAAAGAAGTAAATTTACTTTTATTTATGGTGATCCCACACTATTAAAAAATCCCACTACTTATTCTTCATAAGGATGTCCAAGTCCCAAATTTTATGCTGACATTGTAAATGATGTCAGCATGGCATGGACATTTTCTCATTTTGTGGCGGTAAAATAAATTCAACATTTTTTTATTTTTTTATGACTTCCTTTCTTTAGCTTTCAACTTGATTCTCAATTAATCGGAAAATCTTGCCAGATACCAAGCATAAAAAATACATATAATTATCGCATATTTTTAATATTCAAAATATTTATTTTTCTTTTGCCGCTGTAATGTGTTTCGTTCAAAGAATTCGTTTGGAGGAAATCATTATGTTGTATATAAATGTATTTGCCTAAGAAAAAAAGGCAGAATTCCTTTGAAAATATTTATATTTGTAAGAACATTTGTCTTATGTAACTTAAAGCAATCAAAACTCTCATTATTTTAAATTTCCGATGCGTAAATAAAAAAATATATGCAAAGAAAAACAAATTTTAGCTTCAAATTTTTTTTTCTACGAGTGCGCAGGAGAATAGAGCACTTTGACAAATTATTTAAAATAATACTGTCAAAAACACTATTTGAGGTTGTTAAAAAAATTCCTCGCAAGTGTAAATTATAAAAGAATTTTTTTTAAGAAAGTACTGGTAGAAGAACTTTCTTGTAAACCTTTCAAAAAGAATAGCATAGAAAACACAATTTTATAATCATTCAATTCTTACCGTATTCTCAAAATTTAAATTTCACAACTCATCTAACGCTGATTCATTTCATGAAATATGCTAGCTTAAAATTCCCATCATACATTCATCAGCAAATTGCCCTCAATAGTTGAAACAATTGAGATCATCTGAGTCCAACATAATTTCAGTGAAGAATTTTTGTATGGAAAGGAAGAGCATTGAAAAGGAAAATAAATTTTTAAAAAGGAATTTAAAACTTGTTTTAATGTATAATGAAATGCACAGCCACTCTTATTTTCTATAATAATTTCCAAGTTTAACAAAGCAGTGTAACCACTGATTCATACCTTGGTGATAGTTAATGTATTAATAAAGTTGTATCACCTTTAAAAGAATATTATTGCAAGTGCTACATTAACAATCGGCTCAACGAACTGAATAAAAAAAAAACTTAAAACTGGTTCTCTAGAATCAATTAGCATGAAATCCTGCACATAACAAGCACTTTTAACAAACAAAAAAAAAGAAAAAATTACCAGTTATAGAGACTGTCTCGATAGAAGTGAAAACTTAGAACTTGTAGTATTAAAATTTGAAATTTCATAATATTTGAATTAAAATTATCAACATCAATCTGGTTTTCACATCTATTGACACTTCGAGCAACAATTATATGCATGTTTATATGGTTTTTTATTATTCAAATATATTACGGGCTGTACAAGAGAGATCATGACAAAATATAAATATAATTCAATTGATGTAACAATTTACATACAATCATATTATTTATGGTTAGTATTTGTATTTACTTAAATTTCAATGTACTTGATTTTTAACATTATTTTAATTGTTTGCATCATTGTCATCATTAATTTCAACAATATTCAGACTTTTTGTACTTTCAATTATTCCATTTTGTTCTAAAAAAGATACAATAAGCTTATGATAACTAAAGTAAGAAAGGAAAATGTTTGACTCAAATTTATCTAAGCATCACGTAAAAACCGCATCAATCGTCGTTTTATATTTTGTTGTTCGATCATTGGACATATTTAGAAATTCAATTAATGGTAGATTTTTATCACCTGCAAAGTTAATATTGAAGTCTGCACTTAAAATCATCGGTACATTATTATATTTTTCGCCAAATCTTTTCGAGTATTTCAGAAACTTCTTTTGTATAAATCATAAAATTTCGAATAAAAATCAAACAAAAACACTATTTCAACAATGCACAATATATACACATTAAACTTTTCCCTAAATCCATTCAATTTCCCTCATAAGATATACACAGCACTATACGTCAGCTGTATAGCTACAGATATACTGCTATAAGCATGTCGGTGACGCAAACCCCACGGATTTCCCCCATCAAAAAAGTGTCTAAGGGGCCCAAAACACAATGCGCGTGGCCAGTCTGAGGCATGTCGGTAACGCGAACCCCATAAGATTTTCCCTACAAAAAGTCCCCCAACGCGACTAAAAATTTTCCTTCAAAAAAGATTGAAATTAATGGGAGCGCGTTATACGTCGGGTATAAAAATGAGAACTTTAAAAAAAAAAAAGATGAGAACAGGAAAAAATTAACTTCTCGTATATCGAAATACTATTTATTTAAAAGAAATGACATTTCTTAAGAACTTGAAGGATTGCAGTTCCAGAAATATACTATTTGTTTCTAAAACGTGGAAAAATACTACAAATAAATGACTTTAAAGTTAACAATTCGTGGACCTAGTTTCAAAAAATAAATGGATTTTTGATATTTAGTCACTTAGTAAGACTTTTAAAAGGGTGTAATTTTTTTAATAAAATATTAAGACACTTTTGACAATTACCTTTAAAATATTTCAATGGAAATTTTGCTCTATAAATTTAAATCCTTCTAAAAGATTTTCAAGGTCACTATGAATATATAAAAGGTTTAATCCCTTCCCTTACCACAGGGGTTTTAAAAAAAAACGGATAATTTTTAAAGTTAATCAAAAAAATTTTCAAAACGTTGCCCGTAAATTTTTTGTTTTTTTTTTTTTTTTTTTCCAAATTTGTTTTGTTATGATTTAATTGAGTTACCACTACGTCTGTTAAGCCTCATGTTATGCTTTGCAGGCATGAGGAGTTTCAAATAAATTAAATTAAAAAAAACCTTGTACAGAGGTCTGGAACCCTATATAAGGAAAAATATTATTATTTAGAAATTTCACCAAAGGAGAATATTTTAAAAAAAGGTTATTCTAAAGTTAATTTTGCCAAATATTGTATTTAAATAATGTTTTTTCAAAATGTCCATAAAACAATTTTATACATATTATTCTATCAAAGTGACTCTAAATATCATGAAAATTATCCATTTATGCGCCTTTTTAAAATCATGGTTTCGAACGTAGTCGGATACCTTAAAACGTAAGAGCATTGCGCAAGTATACATTTTAGGTTTCTTCATATAAAGTGATCAAGTGAATATTAACGTCGCACTGTTCAGCTACACGAGGGCTTTTGACGACGGACCTCATAATTTTGAACCATGGTCAAGTGATGAGGACGACACCTGAGCTGGCACTCACCTCTCCTAGCTATCGCACCAATGTGAGGACGTTTGAGCTCTCTATAGATTTAACACGCATCGCTCCCCTACACGGGGGATCTTCAACGGTACTAGGCTCGAACTCATGACACGCCAACGACTAGGCTACCACGGCCTTCTTCATATAAAAGGGACACGCGTTATACGCCGTATTTTACGGTAAATCCCATCACTGAGCAAATCTTTTACATAACCGTAACAGTTAAGTTCCACTTTTGTTATGAATAAATAAAACAAATTATATTTTATTCTAAAACGAATCATATATGTATGTGAAGATGGCCTTCTTTCAGATGCATTTCTTTGATATTTTATAGCTTTATTCTTTAAAAAAAACTTTTTAATGACACTTAAGAAAAATTAATGTGTAATGTCTTCATCATCAGGGAAAAAGTTACAGAGACTGTTTTTAAATTTTTTTTCTTAGTGTACATTTATTTCTTTTCTAGAGAGTGAGTGAGATCTTTTTTAATTAAATCTTTTTATTCCCCTTCGAATTCCCCTTCAACTCCGAGTTTTCTGGTTTGTATTGCTTTGGCAGAAGTAATTTACTGTTAAAGTTTTTAACACTATATTCTCTTGCTATGAAATGCATTGTATTATTTATTTACAGAATATGTCGAAAAGCCTCGTTTAAAAAAAGAAGCCTAATATCTTGATCTATATTTTGAGCCTTATTACTAATTTTCTGTCACATATTTATTTGATATCATTACCAAAATTAATTTTGGAAGAACACATCACTTATTTGGGGAAAATTATTCGATTAAATCTTATTGTACACTTCGTATGTTAGTCGCATGAAATATATAGTCATATAGGAAGTCGTATATATTGTCTTACTCTTTTTCCTACGATGAATAAGAGGAAAAAGGAAATTGTAGTTGGATTTTCTAAATCCCAATGATCTGTGGAGGGAGAAGTATATCAGTTAAACTGCCACACTTGTCTGTTAAATGAAGATTATGATGTCCATCACTACTAGTTATAAATATATACAGTGAAAAAATAAAAAAGTTAACGAAAAACAAAGCTTAAAAAAAAATTTAAAATTTTAAAATAAATTCAAATATTTATAATTAACTAAAAGAACCTTTAAAAAATCGTGTAATTGTTACACATTTTTGTAAAAATTTTATAAAATTTAATTCATTTGTTGATTTTATCTCAAAAGTTTTCTTTAAATTCAAAATAATGGTGCTTTAATTTACAAACTTAAGACTCTTTTTGTTTGAAAATACACTGCTAGCCACCGTAAATGCAACACCAAGAAAGACAAGAGATAGAACAACAAAATTTATTTTGTAGATAACATTTGACAAGTATCAAAAAAAAATTTTAGATTTCTTGAATGGGTTCCTCCAAAACAGTACCGAGAGCCCATTGTTGGGGGAAACACCCTGCCACAGCTTGGTTTTAAATTAAAGAGACTTTGGGATGTGTTTTTTTGGGGTACACAACCAACACTTCCCCGTTGCCAAAGTTGATCTGGTGTGGGGCGGGGGGGTTTTCATTGGGTCCTCAGTGAGCAACCATGGACCCTATTTTTCTATGGGAAAAAATTTCCCGGGAGCAGCCGGCCGGGAAAAATTCAATCTGATGCTTGACGAAAAACCTTTGAACAATACGTGCCACGTGTGGTCGCGCATTATCCTGTTGAAATATGACTGTGGCCAAGTCCTGAAGGTAAAGAAGGACAACTGGCTCCAACACCTCGGAGATGTAGCGCTGGCTGTTTAAAGTACTGGCACTGCGTACTAGAGGAGTGCGAGAGTGATGTCCAATACCGCCCATATCATAATACCCGGTGCAGGACCAGTGTGGCGGTGCATAATGCAGCTGTTCAGCATCCTCTCTCCCCGGTGTCTCCAGACTCGAATCCGACCATCGTGGTGTTGCAGACAGATGCGTGACTCGTCAGTAAAGACAACTTCATTCCATTCTGCCGCCAACATCCTTCTTTCATCGCACCATTGGCTGCGGAGAGACGTCTGTGGTTCTGCTTCAAGGGTAGACCAAGCAATGGACGTCTTGCGGACAGACAACTCTGATGTAAACGGCGTCGAATGGTACGCGCAGACACTGAATGATGCGTTACAGACTCAATGTGCTGTGCTATGGTTCGTGATGTGACTGAGCGATTCGTCACTGCCATCCGCACAATTTGCCTGTCATCGCGTGAAGTGGTGCACTGAGGTGGATGCGATCGACCCCGTTGTACCCTCCTGCATCCAACGGCCACATATCCGCATTGCAGCTGTTTGGTTTCGTCCAACACGACTACCGATTTCCCTGAAAGATAATTCACAATCTCGGTAGGCCACTATCCTTCCTCTGTCGAACTCGGATATTTGATCAAAAGCTGATCGCTGTTTTCTACGAAACATAACTGATCATTTTTCGAAAAAAACCACAAGAAAAACACAATTGCCGAACTTGAAATCGTCGAAATCTCCAAGCCTTAAATAGCTCTTTGAGGTGGCGCCACAGGTTCGAGTGATGTGTGTCTGCGCTGAAATTCTAATCATTTGCATATCTCACCTCTGCTAATGCATGTTGTAAATTTCATGTTATTTGCATGCTTCCTTCAGGGTGTTGCATTTACGGTGGCCAGCAGTGTATTTTAAGATGTAAAATATTTTTACCTTCATTTTATTGAGACTACTTTTAATTTTTTGGTCATTGATTACTATTATATTTGTTATTTAATTCATAATTTAATTAATTTTAAAGTAACTCCTAGAATGTGTCGATTTGTGATCCTTAGTTTTAACTCATATTACTTTCTCTTGTTAAGAAAAATAAATTTACAGTATGTGAAACTGAAAAAATTCTCTCTAACCTTCATGCATTATCTTAAGGTTACCTCACACACACTTCACAATAATCACATTTTCTTTGCAAACATCTCATATTTCTTAGGAAAAATTATTGTCTTTGAATTTCTTGCCCCCTTCTCTCTTTCTCATTAAGAAAATTGCATTTCTTATAATTTTTATCCATTTGAATCATCGGCTGTTTTTTTTTTAAATAATGATCATATGTGCTTATTCGCATGAATTTAGTACTATTATTTCTAAGAACCTAATTAAGATAATTGCAGTTTAATGATGGTATTTAACTTATTCAAATTTTTTTCTGAATTATTAAACATTTTATGATATTCTTGTAATTATATTAATGACAAAAATTAAACTTGCTTTCCTGATTACTACTTGTTTTCCCAAAAAAGACTTACTCATTAAATTAAAAATCTTATTATTTATTTTTATTCAAAGAATAATCTAATAACTCTAAGTATTTAATTGTTTTTCTTCCATCTTTCTTCCGCATTGCCCATTTAAAAACACTCAGATATCAATGTTCGCACAATGAACCAGAAGCGTTACAGTCATTAGAGCAAATCCTAATGCAGACTCTTGCATATCAATAGTTTTATTACTCAATGCTTGGTTTTGAGAAGATATCACCTAACCATCAAATATAACAATGGTATAACACTATAGTTGCTCTTTATTCTTCCCTAACACGACTTTCTTCAAAAGTGTAGAGCATCCGATATAAAAAAAGTACTGAAAGCTCATTTTCCAGTTGAGTAGCCCCTTCCCACTTCGTTTCTTCTATCATACATGTAAAAACTCTCTTACAAATCCTTTGACCTATATACCAGTCTATAGACTTGAACTGGAAACCCAACTTAATGCTCTACGCTTGCGTGATTAAAACGGTATCTCACGTTTTATGTGTGGGATAGAATGCACGCGCGTTAAATGTTAAAAGATCAACGATCGCATGTTGAATTAAATCAATATTATATAGGGCTGTAAGAGTGATGTCTGTTTTCAATATTTTTATAGTGAAAATCGCGTGTCGTGTGTTAGTTTTATTTCTACTTATGAAAAAAAAAAGTCACTGTTCGTAGGAAGATTTTTTTACTTTAACCGGTTAACTGTGATTGACGAGTAAACTCGTCATAGAGAAGTTTCAGAATTTCGGGCAATGATGAGTATATCCATCATATGCAATAAGTAGTGACCATTGGCTATTTAAATTGTAACTTTTGAGAAAAACAAAACATTCTCAAATTGTAAAATGTTTAGAATATTTTGTGGCCATGTCGGAGTAAAGCAAATAAACAAAAAATATGAAAAGTTTGAGTCATTTTTTTTAAAATCCATTAGCAAAATCTCATTATGTATAGTACCTTTTTTCGGTGAATACCATTCCACAGGAGGAATTTAAATTCTACCTTTATATATATTTAATTCTTGCTTTTTCGAGTAATATATATTTAATGTATGCTTATGTTATAACCAAATAAATAAATATTAGTAATAAAATTGAGCATTTTTATAAAATAAACCCCATTTATATATGTATAAAAAGCAAAAGCACCTCGTATATGAGCAAAATATCATCATTGAAGTATTTTTCATTATAGTAGAATGTTTTTTAAAATATCATTTTTTCTTCGTTTTTTTCCGAAAAATTGCATTTAAAAATTTTTATTTTGTATTAATATTCTCAAAAAAGATTAATATGTGTACTCTAATTCAGCTGACACTAAATATCTCAAAAATATTATTCATTTATACGTTTTTTAAAAACCACGATTCTCTCTCTCCGAACTCTGGGATACATTAAACCAGTGATCCGCAATCCCCGGTCCGCGGACCGGTACTGGTTATTATTTAATTTAAAGTGGTGCATTTCTCTCGGATTTGTGCAACTTTCCACGAAAATCACTATATACTCCACTTTAAATCCCTGTTATTCATTTTTGGTGTAACTATATTTTATTCTGGAGGCATATTTAAATGTAACTAAATTAAAATTGTTAAATCAAAACAAACTAAAATATAAACAATCAACGTGTCCGACCCTCAGAGGGCCGCGGTAAAATTATCAAACGTTGACCGGTCCGCAGCGATAAAAAGGTTGCGGAGCACTGCATTAAACTACATATCGTGAACTAGAAACGAATTAACTATCGCGAACAAAAAAAATTAGCGAAAATTCTCCCAAAACACTGGTAAACGTTTGGAAATAAAATCTATTTAAAAAAAAATAGAATAAAAGCAAATTTCCCGTAGTTCTCATGTTATTCAAAAATTTTGTTTTTCCTAACGTTATATGTATTGTTTAAAAAAGGGTGATATAACACTGTGTGAAAATATGATGGTGAGGTTCCATTTGCTAGCTACAAAAAAGTATAAAAAGTTGCGCTGAGCAATTTTGGCATATCTCACCAGCAAAGACAAAGAAAAAATCGTCCTTGCTTTTTAAAAACATATATAATAACCTTTCTCGATGACACTAAGATTGAAGGTCAAATGTCTATGCAATCACTTTCGCTTTTTTTTTTCCCTTTTTCACCTGCTTTAAACTCGTGAAGTAATTGAACGTCCTTTTTCTCTTCACCCCTTAAACCTCCAACCTAGAGATGAACGATAAACGTCGCTACAGCAAAGGTCAAAAAAAGGCACGAACCAACCGGTCCAACAAGTACTTTATAGGAGCAATGAGCCAACATACGACAAAAAGACAGCGAACATTGTCTCGACGAACCTTACAAGAAAGTTTCTTGAAAGAATAAAATTTCTTCAGCTGAACAATTTGTAGCTTATAATAAAAACTTTTCAACATTGAGAACTAAATACGTTGAAAAAATTATTACTGTTTTAACATATCAAAATTCATTTACAGTTTAATACAATGTAACAAAGTAGAATTTCATTTATAAATTAATATTTATAAAAACAGATCACACTATAGAAATGTCCCAGTTTTAATTCTATTTCGTGATGTAAGATCATCATAAACATCTCAACCTTTCATTACCATTATTATATTTCAAAATTATGTGTTCTTGTATGTTTCATGTTTGAAACTCTTTCTTACGTTTTTCGACATAATTTCTGTAAACCAAATGTAATAATTCATAATATTCGGCTCAGGTCATATCCGAGTTACCTTAAAACTATGTTGGTTTTGGTGTGTGTATATAATCATGAAATCTTATTTTACATTATTTTTTTAAAAGATCCATTTATGCATTTGTAAAATCCCCTATTCGTTCAATACACATTCATTCTAACGTAAAATAAACCAATGCTTTCCCGCCTATAAAAATTCAGAGAATTCTACTAAAATCCATTATAATTTATCTTTTTTTTTTTTTTTTTCCAATTTTTTTTTAAAAATCATACTAAGCTTTTTCTTACTTTTTTATTAAACTCAGCGTCAAAGAAAATCTAAGAACTCAAAAACTAAACACTTTATTGAAATAAAGTCAAAAACATTACACATACAAGTTTAATAAACATATTTTATGAAGCTAAAATTTCACTTGAAACGATACCTTATTCAAATATCTACAATGCACAGCATGCAGAATTTTAAGACCCAGCTCTTAAACATATGCAACCTTCATTATTTCCTGTGTGATGGTTTTCGGTTAAATCAAGACTCAAACCGGCAACTCGACTGCAGATCCACCGGTCACAAAATTACCGACTCTACCCGGCCACTATGACCCGACAATCATAGAGAAGTAGCTGTAATCAAACGTTTAATAAACTAACTCGCTAGTCTCCGAAATTAATTCTTATCGACTGTAGTGAAATAATTGTAAATCTCGTTTCCATTAAATCCATTGCTCATAATTAATTTTGAATAATTACATTTATCCTGTATAGATAAATCTTCAATATGATTGCTTATAAAGATCTTAAAATTATCCCTAAAAGTTTACTTGTAAAAATAATTTCAACACAGGCTTCTGAGAGAATCGTTTTAAATTTTTATATTGTGATATTATATGTTTTAGAATCGATAGAGTTATTCCTATAATCTTTAAAAAAGTCAGATAAGTTTAAAAATGGTATCAATTTAGACAATATTTTTCTTTAACATAGAAACAGTTCAGGATATCTATGATCAAAAGAGAGCTGGGAAAAGTTTAGTTGTATTTTTTAGAATTATCTTTTTAACTATAATCCGTAACCCAAATAAGTTATTGGTTTTATTTTAAACCCAAATGTTTCATTTTTAATTGATCCTTCATTCCTCAAATTCAATACAATACATCTTTTTGCTTCGATTATTATGTAATAATCTGCATAAAAACAGCTTATTCACACACTTTATATTACAGCAATTATTCTTACTAAAAAAAATCTTACTTGATCACCGTATATACTAAATTATTTCATTGGATGTAAAAACTAATGTTTCATTGTCATTTGTACTTACATATGTCATTTTTCTTGATAATCATATGCATTTATTAAACGCAAACATTTGCAAAATGTTATTATTTTAATACTCTATGCGTGTGTTTCTCTCTACGCATCTTAAATTGCTCAAAAAAGCTATTATCGTTAAATTTGTTCCAATTAAAAATAAATCTTATGTAATGACGTTTTGTGAAAAGTTCAAGAGATCATTTATTGCTACCTGTGAGCTAATATTTCTTTAAACTTTTTTAAATTGTCTTGCACGTGGTGTGTTGTACAACAGACCATCGATGGCGTACCAATCGCTATCAAAATTAAGGATCTCTTTCTCTGCATATAGCCAACTCTAAGCGTTCACTACATGAAATGAATGGACATCGATACCCTGAGCCTTCCGTCATTATACAAAACTTTATTTTTCGCGAAATCGGGAAAATACTTATTTGATTTTAATTTACATCTCTTTTTCTGAAGCAACATGAGGGCTATGAGCAACGGATCTCGTAATTTTGAGCCACGGTGGTCAAGTGACGAGGACGACACTTTAACTGGCACCCCTTCTTTAAACTAACACACCACCATTACGAGAGGACTTTGAGACTAGACAGATTTAATTTGCATTAGCCCATTTACATGAAGAGTCTTCACTGGCACTTGAACCCGAGACTCGACTATGCCATCCATGAGCTCAAGACTATGACCACTGGGCTACCACAGACACATAAAATTTTGAAAGTAAACTAAATAAATTTTCTTCACAAAAATCAATAGTTGATTAATTCAGAGATGTATATATCCCTATACTGTCAGTCCATTATATGGGACTATTTAATTGTATTACAAAATATAACTACCAACTGACATTCCTTAACATATAAATGGAATTACCTACAAAATTATTTTTTAAGTATATACATTCTTTAAGACTCTTTTAACATGTTCTTTTACACATTAAAATGGTATACTGCTCATACATCCCTAATTTGTTTTTAGCCATTATTGGAACCTTGCAAGTTTTTTCCTAAGATTTAATATTCTTTTGGGCTAAAATGTAGTTACATGTTTTTTTCATGTGAACCTTATGTATGTCAGGGCTACTAAAAAAAGAGAATTTTAAATAAATGTAGTGGGAACATGGATAGCAACTCTGATGTCCCTTTTAAGGCTGTTTTATGTAGTCAGGTTTCTCGTCAGGTGGGAGATCAGGTTGTTAAAAGTGAGTGTACTGAACCAGAGATGATAAGAGTTTCGCAAAAAGATGAGTTTTACTAAACCAAAACAATATTAAAGATGTAGATCAAAAGGAGAAAAATCCTAGTTAAATTTTTTTTTAAATATTATTGTGATGAAATGTTTAATTTCGAACGATTGCTTTTAAATTACCGTATTTATTCGAATCGAAAGCGATTCTAAGCCGAATCCCAAATTCTCAACACGTTTTTGTAAAAGAACAAAACAAAATAGTGTAAAATGGTTTCATTATCCAATATTTACGAAATTTTAAAAAAAGTTGATGAGAACTAATAAGAAGTGAATATTAATTTATTCTACCATTATTAAACTCTTTTAAAAACATACATGGACCTGTAGTTATTCTAACCGACAGTATCGTGTTCAATTTTCCCCGTTCGACGAATTTTTCGGCTTTCTATTCTAAGCCGCTCCCGATTTTCAGTAGCATTAACAATAGGAAAAAATGCAATTGAGGCTCAAATAAATATGGTATATATATCGCTATTTAATTTATTAAATTACAGTATAATCTAAATTACTATCACTATTAAATATTTTCGCTTAAGTGTACCAGGACATGCTCGAAAGAGTAAAATGCCAAAAATAAGACAGCTTATGAGACATATATCTTTAAAAATTTCCAATAGAGCTTCGGTTTTTTTGTGATCGTAATAAAAATATCTTAGTCATTCTGTAGAAATACAAAAATATTTTTTTTTGTTAAAAAAATTTTGTTTTCTGTTTAATTTAAGTTGGACACACATAATTTTTGAGATCTCATAATACATGCTTTTGTTTAGGAACCGTTTTTTAAAAAGTATCTCTTTAATATGTTAAATATGTTTGCATATATATAAAACAATACACAAAATATTATAAACCTATTTTTTTAGTAAAATATTAAGATAGTTTCTTTAAAAAATCATAAAACTTTGCAATTTTGAAAAATTGTACTTTTTTCCCTTTATTTATACATACAACTATTTTTTAAAAAACTGTGTACGAGACTTCAACTAAAAAAAGTAGGTTCTTTATATACCCAGGTATCCTCTCTCTCTATATATATATATAGATAGATGTATTAAAAATTTGGAACTATATAGTCCAATAGGTTTTTTTAAGGTATCCAACTACGTTCGGAACTATGATTTTGCAAAAGCGTATAACTGGATAATATTTATGATATTTAGCGCCACTTAGATTATAAAATGTATATAAAATTGTTTAAGAATATTATTACAATAAAAAATTATTTAAGTACAATATTTTGATAAAAAATGAACACAGAATGACCAATTCTCAAAATATTCTCTTTTTGTGAAAAACGCTTCTAATATAATAATCTTTTGCCTGTATGTAGCTCAGATCTCTGTACGGAGGCTTAACTCGAATTTTTAAAATATATTACTTAGAAGTGGGTTTATCCATGCTTTACGACAACAGAGGGGAAAAAATTTAAGACAAAAACGCCTATAATCATTTTAATTGATTGTAACTCTGAAAATAATGTGAATTTTTCAAAAGTCATAGTCGAGTCTCTGTACAAAGATCCGAGCTACATACAGGCAAAATATTATTATAATAGAAGCATTTTTCACAAAAGGAGAACATTTTGAAAAAAGGTTATTCTAAATTAATTTTTTGCCGAAATATTGTATTTAAATTTTTTTTGTCAAAATGTCCTTAAACCAATTTTATACATGTATTCTAATCTAAGTGACACTGAATGTCATGAAAATTATCTATTTATGCACTTTTTTAAAATCACGGCTCCGAACGTAGTCGGATACCTTAAAGTGTACCTAAAAGCAAAAAGTTATGCTTTGGAGAAAAGGTAAAAAAACTAAACTTTTGTTTTTATGTTTTTGTCAATTACTTTTCTCTTAGTTTAATGTTATTTTATCAACGGACATATAAGTGTTATGCATTTTTAGATTCAGAAAAATATGCACCATTTTTTAATACTAAAATTGAAAATTTGATTTTTTGAATGTGTATGATACCCTGGTTCCTTAAAGGGATTTGATTAAACGCTCTCGAATTTTTATTACCTTAATGAAATAAACATAAGTATCAATATCCCAGTTATATCGAAATATCTTCAGATATTTTGATTCGATTTAATATGACAAATAGTTTTGAAAATTCTAAAATTCATGAAACAGAAAGTATATTTTTTTAAAAATAATGAGTGGGAATTTCTGAATTTAATAACTCTTTGAATCTGAAGATGAATAATTTCCAGGGAATAAAAAACTTTTAAAAAGTCTGGTATGATATGAAACTAAGGTCTTTGTTAAAAGTGCTTTTAGCTCAATTTTTAACGATATCAAATTTAAGGCTATAAATTTTATTTTTACAACTGTAATGTTTTTTATGTTAGAAATTATATATTGTATACGTTTTAAAAATGCAAATAATTATTATTTACCGTAAAATCTGGCGTATAACATACCCTTATATTTCAAGCTGCATTTTTTAAATTTTAATTACGTTAGCCGTATAACGCGCACCCCCTTTTTAAGAAGAAACCCGGAATGTACATGTGCAATGCTCTTAAATGTTTTGAAGTCATTTATTTCAGGTACTATACCAAGTTTTAGAAAAAATATACTATAATTCTATTACAACCCTTCTTTTAAGTTCATAAGGAATGCCATTTCTTTTAAATAAACTGTATTTCGTTCTATGTAGAAGTTAAAATTTTTTTTTCTATGCTTATCTTTTTTTATTTTTAAAGCTCTCATTTTCATACCTGGCGCATAACGCGCTCCCGCCAATTTCGAGCTTATTTTTTAGTCAAAAGTGCGCGTTATACACGCGGGCTTTTACGGTAATTACTTAAAAATTCTTACATAATTGATCCATTTTTTTTTTTTTTTTTTTTTTTTGCTTTTCTTCGGTAAATCTATATCATACTTTTTCAATCAACATTATTCTTAAAATCTGTTGTGCGTGTAACGGATCATTTTTTATTAATTAGTTAGATTACTATTTCTTTTTCGAAAAAAAGGAGCTAGTTTTGGTTCTAACGAAGATCTCATTATTGCATTTTTAATTTTTCAATCTTCATCACAAAAAATTCATTAAGTTTTATTTTTTTTAGAAAATCGATTCATGAGTTTAAAGATTCAGAATCACGCAATAAAAAGTATAATTTTTATGTAAATTTGTAAATGTGTATTGTAAAATACTTTGGACACGCTTAATATTAAATCACTCACAATAGACAGGCAGAATATACTACCGGTATCGATTTTTAATTCTGATCGACAGAAAATATATTTTCTATTGCTTCAATTTTAAATATCATAACATGTAGTAAATATACCTACATATATCTTGTCACTTTAATTAAATTTTTTTTAAAAAAATCCATATTCAACCAGTTATTTTTAAAGCCTTAAGTAGATTTCAAAAATAGGATTCTATATTTTTTCCCAGTAGACGCAATCCTTAAGAATCGCGTTTTCCTCTATAATTTATTACTTAAATTGTACTTATATGCTATACTTAAGAGCAATAATAATTCGGCAAAGCAATATTTTTGAATAAAGGCTCTGATTTGCTAATTAGCAACTTTTATTTAAATTAAAAAATAATCTAATATCTTCTATTTACAAATTATATTATGTTAAAAATTCTATGAAAAGTTATGTACGTGTAGTCTTCCACATAACTAAAAGCTCGTTCACACACACACACACAAGCATTCGTGCAAAAAGGAGCTCTTTATTTAATGATGAAAAACATACCAATCTGTACATGCATTGTAAGAAAATTCATTGAGTATTGTCTATGCGGAAAAAGCTCTGTATGAAAGATTAAAAGAAACAACGATTGTAATAAAAAGAAATGTCTTTATAGAATTTCATATTTCGTTTTAATAATCATGTTAATACTTAGTAGGATATTTTTTATCAAAGATATGGGAAGAGGATTTTTTTCCATTGATTTGCCATAAGGTTTTAATTGGATTTTCTTTAATATTCAGCTGTTTTTTTATGAAGATAAAGCTTCATTTTAACTTTGTAGGAAGCTATTTGTTATCTCAAGCAAAATAATCTAGATGCCCTATGAAATTTTTGATTAAAAAAATTGACATAACATGGCTTTAATTATATGATCAGGGACGGCTTAAGGCATGGGCCACCTGTCCCGGGCACCAGATCTCATTTTGTTCTCGACTATGTCTTAATAAGATCATGATCCGGATAATTTTAATGGCCAAATATTATCCCAGTACATATCTTAAAAACAGGGAATTTCGAACTGCATGTCAACCTGGCAAAAATGGCATGACGGTATTATTATGTGATGACCTTTGTCCATGTCTAGGCCTAGGCCTAATACCATAAACAATCAACTCGTTTAGTCGAAATGAGGCCATTGGTCAAGCCGATTTGTGCCTAAATTTTAGAGATTGTGAGTCATTCACATTTATTTGTTTTATTTGACAATGCGGGCTATATACTGTCTAATTTTAAAGATATCAGGTAGGGCATACTTTTGCTTAGAGGCCCAGGGCCTCAAAAAGTCTTGACATTTCTTTGGGCCCAGCGCCTCAAAGAGTCTTAAGACGTCTCTGTATGGAAGAACTAGAAACAAACATTTTTCAGAATGTATGCTTCAAGACATTGCTTTTCTAGCTTTAAATATATTTAATGCATTCAAATTTTCTTTGTAATGTGCAATTTTCCTTTTTTATTTTATTTATTTTTTATTTTAATATTAAATACTGCTTTCTATCATACATGGAATTTTTATTTATGTTGTGTTAAAAGCTGATTTATTATTACACCGTACTTAAGAATCAACACGTTATAAGCAACTTGCCCGATAATTTTAATCCATGGTTAAGTAATGAGGTTGACACTTATGCTGGTGCTCCACTCCATATTTCCACACTCCACCATCCTGAAGATTTTAAACCTCAACAGTTTGACGGACATCAGCCTCTCTACATTAATGATCCTTAATGGTATCAAGGCTCGAACCCGCGATTATATTGCAAAAATTGCAATTGAGAGTTCATGGCCATAACCATTGGAATACAGCAATTTCATATTCAGAGCTTCATCAAGCTCATTAATGAATTTAAACTTTTGAAAAGTTTTATTTACTGCTCTTTATTTTTTAATGTTTTGGGATAAAAAAAATTTCGCTGCCAATTGTTATAAAGGAAAGTGCAAAAAAAAATCCCTTTTACGGATAAATTTAGTTAACTTTTTAGAAACAAAATTGCTTAAATTTTCTTGAATTATAACTTTTAAAAAACATATGCTTTCTACTTGTGCTTTGTCTCATTGTGTTTTAAAAAATAATAATGTTGACTTTTTTCCACTCTGGCAGAGATTTATTTTTACCCTATCAGAAACTGTAACGCGTCGTAACCATATATTTTTAGTTTCCTTGTGAAGTTGAAAAGTTTATAGGTTATGAGTATCATTTTTTTTTATATAAAACTTAATTATTTTTAAAATAAAATTTATTTTAGACAAATATTATATGTCTAAATAAAAAGCTCCCATGTGCACAAATTTAATGTATCTACCTTTATGTACTTAAAATTCTATTTTTTATTAAACCAAAACCCACAAACAAACAATGAATTTTGTAAGCGATTGCAAAATGGAAACTTAAGAATACCGGTAAATACAAGAAAAATACCAATTCTATTGTTTTAATACATTTTATATAAATGCGCTTAAATAAATTTTTAAAAAAAACACATCTAAAATAAAACAAAATACAATCTTCAAGAGCTTCTTTTCTTTTAATTTTTAATAATTGCAAATTAAAATTTTAGAATACGCAA
The DNA here is from genome assembly GCA_019973955.1 of Trichonephila inaurata madagascariensis. NCBI lineage: Eukaryota > Metazoa > Arthropoda > Arachnida > Araneae > Nephilidae > Trichonephila > Trichonephila inaurata. The sequence goes on from BMAV01009297.1 coordinate 156,732, forward strand.
AACATGTTCCATGGAACTCTTGCAGAAATACAAAACATGTTGAAATAGAAATTCTTAGTTATAATTATTAAGACTTTATTAATATCTTTCTTTTAAACACGTAACAAAGGAAAAATATACTTTCTAATGATTTGTGAAATGAAAAAATTATCAAGATAAATGAAGCGGAAAAACTCTCACCGGAATTTCGAATCTAAGAAAAATCTTACCTGGAAGCCCGCTACGGTTAGCGTCAAACATCCAAACACAAGCCACATGTTATCAGAGATAAATAAAAACATCGTCTGCTGCAAAGCGAGAAGAATCGTTCTTTCAACGGATCTGTGCAGCGTCCGGTTCCTTCCGCGACCTCAACAATCTGTCCAATCACGTCAAGGCTCTTCATCTCTCTTCACTTTTCTCCAGTTGTACAACTTGATAGTTAAATGGGTACTTCAAAAGCAATAATGAAGGTGAGATCTTCGAGATAAGTAGAAATGTTTGACCTCTATTAATATTGGTATAAATTGATTTTTTTTTAGTAAATTATCAAATAATTTTTTTAATAATTGATAAAATTCTATGAACTAATCATCATACTCAATTTTAGTGAGTGACTAAATTAGAATTTAATACAATCAATTTCTTCGAAAATATTTTCTGTTACCTGAATAACTTAGTTTTTTGGAATATAATCATCTTAATTATTAGAATAAATCACTCAAACGTAAAAATTCAATTACCTGTTTAAATTTTAAACTGATAAATTTTTATATATAATGATAAAATAAATGTAACCATTAATTATAGTTTTGGATATTTTAATCTTCTATATATCTGAGAAAAATTGAATAATCTATATGAAAAAGCATCGATTATCCTACCCGTAGATCATGTTCAACGATATAGCTACTCTTCCTTTCTTTTAACTGTTAATCGAATAGATAATAATTTAGAAAAACTAAAAAAACCACACTTTTATAGTTAATCGAACTAAAAAGTAAAAAATAGTTCTTAATATAAGAATAAAATGATTGTCGAGAAAATTAATGTCATTTTGGTAAAAGCGTGGGGAGCTCGATATTAATAGTTAAAATTTTTTACTAGTTCTATTCTGAAATACAGAGTTAGTGCAAAAATGTAGTACAAAACACCCCACGCTTTTACCATAGTGATATTAATTTTGTCGTTAATCATTTTATATTAAAAATTATCTTTTTACTTTTCAGTTCGATTAACTATAAAAGGGTTTTCGTTAGTTCTTTTAAACTATAATTTATTTTTCATTTTTTAGTTCGATCTACAATAAAAGCGTATTTTTTTAGTTTCTTAAGCTATCATTTATTCATTGATGAATTAATCTTAAATGCGTCATTTTTTTAGAATTTAGAATACCCATTGTGACATCTTATCAGTGCTTCGATACAGCCTGGTTTGCAAAATATAGGATCAGTCAACGCATTCTTTTCTTTTTCACATAAAGAACACTGTTTTGTTTGTTGTATTTGTATTAACCATGAGCGTTTTTGCTTTAGGATTGCAACTTAATCTTTTAGTCACCAAATTTGTAAATGGGAAATCATTAATCCTGATGATCCTGATCAGGACAATGGAACAATATTATTTAATTATTTTGTCATCGGTCCTTGACAAGTTTGTTGGCCGCGGTAGCCGAGTGGTATAGGTATCGGATCGTGGCTTGCCTTGTCACGAGTTCGAGCCCAGTACCACTAAAGACCCGCCGTGTAGGGCAGCGATGCACGTTAAATCTGTCGAGAGCTGAAACGTCCTCCCGTTGGTGTGGTGTGGTAGTTAGGAGAGGGGGGTGCCAGCTCAGATGTCGTCCACGTCACTTGACCATGGTTCAAAATTACGTGGTCCGTCGCCAAAAGCCCTCGTGTAGCTGAACAGTGCTACGTTAATATTCAATCAATCAATTGACAAGTGTGTAAATTTCGAATTAGTCTGACCTTTTAAAGGGAGTAAAAATCGAGTTCACAGAGATTCCGTTACATACAGGGGAAGCTAATAAAAGGGTGTTAAAAAGACAATTCGATGACAAACATTCGATTTTCACGTCCGACAAATGAGCTGTTTGAGTCGCAATTTTTGAAAAAGCTGTCGAGTGTAGTAATGTAACCATTTGTAAAATTCTTCCGGGTGTCTGTAATGCATTGTGGAAGTAGGAGATTATTAATTCAGAAACAGTCTTGGTCACTCCATGGTGCTTCATAATTAGGAGAACTAACACTAATGCTTAACATATTGACTCCAGGACGAAGTTGAATCGTTTTCATTTTTATTTATATTGACAACAAGTAAAGAAGACAATAATAATACATCATTTTGTATTCAATTTATATTAACGACTGACTTCACAATTCTAAAATGCGTTCAAATAATATCAATCACATTATGCTGTCAAGCACTAGAGAGATTTATTCGGGGATAAAGTCAACTGAAACACAAAAATCCTGTTTAAACTGTATACATTTTAAACAGTGATTTGGGTAGCATGTTTATACACGACTAACAAGTAATTTTCATTTTTCCCATCCTATTTCACAAATTTATATCTTTTCTTTCCTACATACAATTCGTTAACTTTTGAGAAATTTATGAATTTTCTCTCTTATATTACATTAGTGAACAAAATTTAAGAACGAAGCACAAATATCCATGCAATATAAAAATCAGGAATTGTTGAATTTCATACATATTTACAGAATATTGTAAAACTACGTCAGAGTATTGTAAGTTACGTGGCTCAACTTACGATAATTTAGAGACCCTAAGCATTTAAAGAATTTTGCATATCTACGAGTATACATAATTCAAAATATCAATTAAAATACGTATTCAAGTAAATGTTCGTTTATTAACTAAATGTTTTATGCGAAATTATAGTAAGACAGTCCTGGTCAAAGCAGATAAGTCTGTCTCATACAATAACACAATAGCAAACTCTACGCGCTTAGGATTAAGATAGAAGGGTTAAATATAGTTTAAAGAGCCAATTTTTCCTTTTATTTCCTTATATTAATGAACCGAAACGAGGTGTGAAAAGATATAGTTTAAAATATTTTTGTAAAAACTAAAATTAATTTCTAAAAATATAATACACCTCGTAATCCTATAGTATAAAACCGTAATGTACTTAGAAATATGTAAGAAGGTAAAAAATACTAAAATTTTAGCTTGTAAAATGTAATTTTTAATGACAAAACCTCAATATAAACATCCAAAATTACTAGACCATAAAATGGCATTGACAGTAGCTCATTAAAATTTTTCAATAGAATCAGTTAAAAATTTTAAATGCACATACGCTTAATTCTTTGATGTCACAAAACTGTATGTTCCTATTTTTTGTGGAATATATTTTCTGTAGATAGTTGTGTGTGTTATATTAAATTAAATAGCGCTGATTTCACAAACACAATGAATCCTATTTCGTTTTTGTGGTTGTATGTCGTTGTGTGTGCGTGTGTGGTGTGTGTGTGTGTGTGTGTGTGTGTGTGTGTGTGTGTGTGTGTGTGTGTGTGTGTGTGTGTGTGTGTGTGTGTGTGTGTGTGTGTGTGTGTGTGTGTGTGTGTGTGTGTGTGTGTGTGTGTGTGTGTGTGTGTGTGTGTGTGTGTGTGTGTGTGTGTGTGTGTGAAATAGCTGCTATAATTTTTAAATATAATGTAAACTCCTATACTTAGTTTTTAACATAGGAATAGCAACAAAAAAATACATACATTTGCATTTTTTCAAAATTTTATCTTTGTTTCGTAAAAATAAATCATTTAATATTTCCATGCTTTTATCCTGTAAACTATTTGTCAAACTTTTAATAGTGCATACTGAAAAATTGAGTATTGTAAAAGGTGTTGGGACGGAAATGATTACGCATTTAATTTAAATGCCAATTCACATCTTAATATTTTCACACAATAACAAAATACTTATAGATCAGAATACTATCATGATTTTTAAAAAAAAAACAATATATTTATTAGAAACTAAAAACAACGCGACATGCTTTTCATTTATTCAAATTTCGCGGAACACTTTCTTAAAGTTCACGGAGCACAAGTGTTGCGTTAAACACCGTTAAGCATCGCTGATTTTGAAATACTTACACTCTGTGCATCGAATTTCAAACATATTCCAATGCCTTTAAAAAGTTTTTGTGTGGTAACCAAAGATATATTAATTTAACAGTTCGAAAATATTTTATATCTGCATGTATTTCAATTAAATAAAGAAATTAAAGTTATGCATTAATAAAAAAGATGAAACAATAAAGCTAAAATAATGATTATAATACATTTCATACACACAGATTGAAAATTCATATAAATGTTTTTTAAATTGTTTAAACTTAAAGTCGCGTAGTAGTTTGGTTGTTAATGACCCTTGTATTGAATAGTGATGTCATAACTGTATAATGCACTTAATACTAGTCCTTCTAAATTTTGCAATAGTATAAAGAAAAGTTGTCCATATATTTAAAGGAAAAATTTACGTTGTGAAAGTATTCCATTTTCTGATGCATCTTTGGATTAAAATATTTTTAAATTCCTACTATTAGCTCGCACTGTCTATATATTTATTTATTTATATATTTGTATATTTATTTATTTATCTTGGTGGAATTTTCAATCGTTAATAAAATACATTTTAAAGCGCTGAATTGAGCTGAAATTTTATATACAGGATCATTTTGGATGACAATACAATAATTTAACTATGATTAATAAAAATTAATTGATTAAAACTAATTATTTAAAGAATTAGAAATACAGCCACGTTGGCGACTTAGCGACCCTTTTGGCGACTTGTGTCAAAACTTGAAAACGGTTTTTTTTCTCACGTGTTAAAGCATTCAGTTGGACTAAAATTAAAAGGACAATATGATACTTTAATGATAATTAAAAAAAACTAATTATCGCTTAATGTTGTGATTCTGTCCTATGTATATACATATTTATATTAATTGTAACTATTAAATAAAAAGTAGCTAAAAGAAAATTTTTCGTTGTTGATCTGAGTAGGAATTGACCTAAAAACTATTTTTTTATATTACTTGTTTATTTGTTTCTTAAATATTTTAATTCCTTTTAATTTAAAGGATAAAGTTACAACTAAATTACTAACTTAGGTCATATAATTTTTGAAATTTTCATTGTTAGGATGAGTTGCATTAATAATGTATAGAATATTAAAGTATATATATTTTAATGCATATAAATTTTTTTTTCAATGGGGCTGCGGATTGGTAATGCATATAAATATATGTGTGCATGTAAGTTACAACGATATAATTAAGGATTAATTTCATTAAATATTCTTTTAAACTGCAAGTATGAAAAATCATATAGAAGTATTTTGCACAGCCACCTTATTGGCAGTAGTATGTAATAAAAAGTGTTTTTGAACCAGTTTTTCCAAGTCTGAAATAATTAAGACTCTAAAAAATCTTAGAATACAACAGATAAGTATGTGCTTATCACTCCACATTCATTATTTATATGTTTTATTTTAGTTTAGAATCTAGCTATTGTTGTGAGAATCATTGTACTTATTAATTAGTTATCAAGACATTCTAAAGGTCAATAATATTTATTCTTAATACATTTTTGTAACTAACAAATAGATATTTCATTAAAATTTCAATGAACTGTCAATGAAATATAAGTGGTAGCACTGGCGTAGCTAATCCTGAGTGGGCCCTGTATCAAAAATACCTTCGAGCCCTTTTTGGGGCCTCTTAATATTTTACGATTTTTCGCTAACATATATTTTCGCCCCTGTAGCTTGGGGGTCTCTGCATCATTTATACGTCTGATATGGCGGTTTCTAAGCCCCTAAGTGGCAGTTGTTTTATATATAACAAGCAAATAAAAATGTGTTCTTGAATTACAATGCTAATAGAAGCTACATTTCGAAGATTAAGGTACGTCCGCTTTAAGAAAACGCATATTAACCCCTTAACGGTCACGTAATTTTGAAGAAAACTGTCTTAAAAGTGCCTCAAAAATGTTATGTAAAACTAAACGCATGTTCAATAAATATATTTATTTTTAAATTTTGGGTAAATTTTTAGCTTGAAATACAAAAATTAATTTTTAAGAAAAGCCATCATTTATGGGTATTATGACTAAATGTTGGCAAAGGGGAAAAAATTAAAAAAAACATGTGTTTTAAGCATTAAACGAGAACTTTATTACACTTATGTACAATGTAAAAACACATTATAGTAATTTTTTCTTGTGAGATAAATTTTCAAAGCATGAGATAAAAAAGCCAACATCACACGTAATAGTACAGATACATCATCACTGCTCTCAGATTCACTAACCGAACTTCCAAAACAATCAGTTATTTCAGAATCTCTCTAATATCCATTTGTAGTTAAAGTAGAATCCTATTCACTTCCTGACTAACTCCATAATGAATACAATATTAATATATATATATATATATATACAGAACGCAACCCACGTGTACTCAGGAAAAGCGGAACTAAGCAACTGAGTAAAAGTTATAAAAACATATTGCTAATATATATGTTTAATTGTGCTAAAATCTAGTATAAAATAAAATAACTATCTCTAAACACCTTAATAATAATCTGGAATTACCATCTGGTAAGATATAAACAATATTCCGGACATAAGAAATAGATAGTTTTAATCTTTTTAGCTCGTTACTTTTAAGCATTCCAGCCCGGAAGTATCACGGGCACGAAAAATAGAGAGGGAAATTTCACCCGTGATATTGACGGGAGGGAGAAGCAAGGGGTTAATGCATTTTAGTCCATATAAAAATATTCTAAAACTGGAGCGAAATATAAATTAAGTAACGTAAAAGTAAAATTTATAGAACGTTTTTCTGAAAAACTTACCAAAGGTTGCATTAAGTTAAATTCATTCTCACTATCTATCTCTATCTATCTCTATCTATATATCTCTATCTCTGTCTATCTATCTCTATCTATATATCTCTATCTCTGTCTATCTATCTCTATCTATATATCTCTATCTCTGTCTGTCTATCTCTGTCTGTCTATCTCTATCTATCTATCTCTATCTATCTATCTCTATCTATCTATCTCTATCTATCTCTATCTATCTCTATCTATCTATCTCTATCTATCTCTGTCTATCTATCTCTATCTACCTCTGTCTATCTATCTCCATCTATCTATCTCTATCTATCTCTGTCTATCTATCTCTATCTAACTATCTCTATCTATCTGTATCTATCTATCAATCTATCTCTCTCACACATACACACATAATAAAGCAAAATGCAAGAGGATAGTTATAGGATCCAAATACATTAATTTTAAGGAAATCAGTCTTACATTGCAATGGGACAGACATAATATCGACTTTTTTGGATTATCTTTCCATTTTCATATCTTCTGAAGCAACAATTTCCCATTGTCTTGCCAATCCTTGTTCCGTAGCGAATATTTTCAGAAAACTAAATTCCTGCCTTCAATAAAAAATTTCCGCCTTTACCACAAAGACAGTCTCAGATAAGAGGTATTTCAGCCCCATGAACAAACTGCATCTTTCAGAAACACTAGCACTAATAACATCACTGTAAGAATTAAAAATATGGGAAAATTAAAGATAGAAAGAAGAAAATATTAATGCTCGTACACTGTACGGGCAAACCGGTTGTGGGTAGCAGTCGGTAGCCCGTACGGTGCATGGACAAACTATTTAAAGGGCTAAATCTGCCTATACTCTTACAAGATCCACCGTCAATAGCTTTCGTGTTACTTCTAAGTTGATAATCAATCAATCAGTTGGAAATTCAATTGTATAGTAATTGTGTATATTCAGGTTTTAGTTTTTGGTTTAATATAACGTCACACTAAAACATTAACAACAACAAAAAAAATTACTTAATTTTTGAACCTCAGTTAAGTGAAAAGACAGGATTTGAGTATATGTATTTGTCTCTTAAGGTATCCGACTACGTTCGGAACCGGGATTTTGCAAAAGCGTATAAATGGATAATATTTATGTTTTTAGTGTAACTTGGATTAGAAAATGTATACAAAATTGTTTTAAGAATAGTATTATAATAAAAAATTATTCAAGCACAATATTTTGACAAAAAATGAACATAAAATGACCAATTTTCAAAATATTCTCCTTTTATGAAAAATGCTTCTATTACAATAATACTTTGCCTGTACATAGCTCAGAACTCTGTACAGAGGCTCAACCAGAGTTTTTGAAATATATAACTTAGAAGTGGGCTTATCCATGTTTTACGACACAACAGAGGGGAGAAATTTTAAGAAAAACGCCGATAATTATTTCAATTGGTTGTAACTCTGAAAATAATGCAAATTTTTCAAAAATCATAGTTGAGCCTCTGTACAGAGGTCCAGTTATATACAGGCAA
>BMAV01009298.1:12548-25765 GCA_019973955.1 Trichonephila inaurata madagascariensis
TTTATATAGAACAAAAAGTTATAAGGATCTACATCTTGCAATTAGAGAGGTCAAGGCCTACTGGAATTCTATATTTCATTAAGACAAGAGGGATATTTCTGTTCTGAGTAAGCGACTTCGGTACATATTGCGTATGTTATTGCGTATGTTGAAATCATCCAGCAAAATTGTATGTGGAGAATCCTTAGTACTCTCAACCAGAAATCTCTCATACAAATCAAGTGACTATCTTTTTTTACCAGAAATTTCACTCTCTCAACAACAGCTGCATTCCGAGCTTTTTATAGTCACATAGGAAGCCGGACACATACTATTCATGAGCGGCAATTTTTGAATAAGTTTCACCGCTCTTTCTTTACAATAGTAATTCCGCCACAAAGAATAAAAAAACGAATAAATAAACCATAAATAAATAGGCAGTCGAACCTCTATATAACGAATCTCTATATTACGAATTTTTCTGTATAGCGAACTTTTTCCTGGAACCTTGAACATTTTACGATTTTCTTCGTAAAATAACCTCTCTATAGCGAAGTGCATTTTCTATATAACGAATTTTTTCTTTTGTGATTCAATTTTTGTTCTCCCTTTTTTTAAAGTATTTCTGAAAAAATTTCAAGTTATTCTTTCTTTAACACATTTTATGGTGATCATAAATCTCGAACTGGTTCTATTAGATCCTAACTCGCCGAGAGAAATAGAGTTCTGGACGCTTCATCCAAGAAGTGCAACCTTTAACACCCATTGTCCAGTTCACTAGAAACATCTTCGATATACCCTTTCCCACTAAGGGGAGTTGTCCAGTGTTCTAGCTATAAAATAATGTAGGTTTAATATTACTTGTATACTTTAAGTTATAAAATGTCCTTAAAATTCATTAATTTTAGTACAAAATTATTTTCTTAATATTGAAAACACAGTGGCATTCGACACACTTCAACATTCTTTTTTCTTGTTTTCCTTGCAGTTTTTCTTTCTTTTTTTGATGGGTAAGATATATAAAATAAACATATATCAATTTTAAAAAAGAAGTAAATAATTGCTTTTTTAACATAATAGTGTTTATGAATTTCAAATTATGTGGTTTATAAAGTATATTAAAAGATGAACCTCTATATAACAAATTTTCCATATAGCGAATTTTTAACAGGATTTAGCGACTCATTATATGGAGGTCCGACAGTATTTATATTAAAATATGCAGCAATCCCCCCAAAACTGCTCGAAACATTAATTCTCGCAGAGTTAGGTGTTATATGTCATACCTTCAGTTAGCTGAAAAATCACTTAAAAATTAAATTAAAAAAAAAGCCCCTAAAACGAATTTCGAAAAAAATCTCTTCAAGGGTAAATTCATAATGACTTATAGTTTTTACGTGCCAAGTTTCATTCTTCTGTGTTGCTTTGTTTGGCCAAATCAGCTGTGAAACACACAAACTATTTCTCTTATTCATATAGATTATCATTACTATCACACTTAATATATCCAAGTGAAAAACATGGAAAAACTAAAACATAGATTAATGTGTTATGATATTACCGTTTTCGGTAGGAGCACAAAGGAGAAAATTTACAATAAAATAGTTTATTTAAATAAAATGAATTAATTGGCTCTTGTTGATATTATTTATAACAAAACATAAATTTACGAATTAATTTTATGTTAATTTAAAAGGAAAATTTTATGATTATTTAATTTAACTTCCAATATAAACATTTCCCCCCTTGATTATATGAAATTATTGTGCTTCTTAATTAAATTAGATTGTTAAGGAACCATTTTACTTTGTACAGAAGAATAATATTTTAAAAACATAATTCAGTCTTTAGGAAAACTTTGTTATACATTTTTTTAAATATATACTGTTTTCATAAATAAAAAATTTCAAATGCTATGTTTAATAGATTTTTTTAAGAAAAAAATCCAAGTACATAAGTATATATATATATATATATATATATATATATTATGCGGTGAACAGAACAATATTTTTCCTTTTTCAGTAGCTGTACTGTAGAAAAGTTGCAATTCGCCTACTTAAGTAAGAAGAGCGAAAAAAAAATTCAAATCGAAAAATAATTTTTTTATCGCGTATTAAAATTTTAATAAATTGAGGAATTTCTCTATTTTTTTTCAATTTCTATATTTATTTTTCTGAAGACCAAGAAAAGAATTAAAGCCTGTCAACGCAAAACATTTATAGCTCATCCAAAAATGTCCTTTTTGTATATATTTTTGTAAACATTTTGAATTTACAGGTTTTAATATTCTTCCCCTTTCCTCATATCCGTAATTTCGCATTTATGCAATAACATGGGACATTTATAAGCTATAACTGTATAAAATTGTGTGTGTGTGAGAGAGAGGAAGGATGTATGTTTATGTGTAGAAAGTAAGTAGCCGTTTAAGTAATTGTATGAGTTTCAGGTGAATGTTATAAATTATTGTAATGTTATAAGTACAGTGTGAAATTTCTGTTTAACATACCCCTTCCCCTCGACTTTTAATAAAATTTTAAAAAGTATTGATGCTTTTTAAAATGTTTTTAAAAGATCTTTATTGTTGCTCAAAGCATACGGAGTTTGCTATAATAAAGGATTAAATTTTAGTAACGAGATTTAGATTGCTATTTATTTCTGTGTGTATTGTGATAAAGACACTCAGAGTAGCTATAACAAGGTATTAATCAGAATTGCTGAAGAACAATTTGGAAGACATCTTAATTCACACATCCCACATTTCCATGCAATTCCAGGTTGATACTTCAAGCCCAGTTAACTTTAGAAAGGGTAATCCCAATATTCCATAACACAATCTTTTGTAGAATCAAGACTGGGACCCTTGGCAACGCCGAATGCTTGTCTACTTGATCTGCTGAATATGGTAGCTTCTGATGGTGACAGTTCTTTCTTAAAGTTAAAACATTTAGGAAACTTTATATCTGCTTAAAACCATCTCTTGACCAAGGATCAAAAATACAAGATATATCGCCAAAGCCCTCGGGTTGCTTTATAGTAAGGCGTTAATTAAAATTTCACTCACTCACATGTTTAAAGCCCTTTCCTGCCGTTGAATACTACCAAAGAAAAAATATAAGTTTAAGATTCTTCTTCTTATAGAGGGTGGTCCCAGATTCATTGTACAAACATTAAGGGATTGTAACAATCATTTATTGAATAGGAATGTATGGACGTTAAGTGACGCGGTGAGGCACAAACACCAAAAATGAGAGACGAAAGGAAAGACAAAGTGTTTATTGAAAATGTCGTTGACAAGTGTAATGTTTACAATAACTGTTCAGCACATGAGCTATGAAGTCCAGTTGCGAATCACATTGCTGTACCACCCACTGGCCGTCGGAGAAGATAGCCGGCCGGATTCAAATCTTATACTCGCTGAAAATGAAGGAGGTGTAAGCGATTTTCGTTTAACACTCTACAAACGGTCTGATGACTCACACTTTCGTGATGAGCAGCAGTTCTTGCACTTGACTCTGTCTAAAGGCCGTATCACACGTACATGTTTCAAGCAATGTTTCATCCAATTCGTTCAATTTTTAGTTGCCATAGCAACCGCTTTAGAACAATTTTTTGTTAGCCAGCTCAAAAAGTTGTTCCAAATAAAAATTGCTTGAAATTCCAGCCAATGGAGTTCTTCGGCACCCTACGTCATAAACAAGATGGCGGCTTCGGTTTTCGTTTAACACTTCAGATATGCCGTATAATATTTTAACGGCGTATGATATTTTAAATAGAATGGTGCTCTATTTCTGTCTACACCCATCAATAAAAGCTCAAGCGAAATGAAAGAAATAATTTTGGATGTTCATTTTCCGAAGCAGAATAATCGGCGAGTAATTTTTCAATGTGAAGATAGAGCGCGGCTGAAGTCAGAGCATGTCGTTTTGTTTACGGCAACCCTTACCCCTCAGATTCGGCCAAAAATTGGACGAAAAAATTGCATGAAAAATATATATATGATACGGCCTTATCAGCAGCAACGCTCAAGATGCTTTCTGCCAGGCTTGAACTGCTTACAGCTCTTTGTTGATCAGCATCATGTCTGGTGACGTGGAAAAAAACCTGTTTCACGAAGTTGACGTTGTGGCCGTTGAAAAATTCTGTGATCCGGTGTTCGTTGATCAAAAAACTGCACATGATACTTTCGTACCGCAGCTCTGCCGTTACCATACACATGACCGTACATGTAATGCATATCTGCATTTTCGGCAACGTAAAGTCTCTCATCGTAAACGTCAGCATATTTGTGAATGGCGCTTTCCTCTACTGAGATGCATCATGTTGAACTGTGGCTAGACATCTACTGCTCCCTACGGGCAACGAAACCAACCGATAACTCCATTATCCTTTTCTTTTTTTCGCCTGCTTACGCCTCATCGCGTCACTTGCGCCCATACATTCCTATACGATAAATGATTGTTACAATGTCCTGTATATACCCTTAAGGTTTGTACCATGAATTTGTTACCACCCTGTATATGTTGTATCATATTTTTATAGAAAAAATATAAATAGCCTAAATTTTATACATTACATGCAAAGTTGGTATTTAGGTTCAAAGTAGAATGATGAGAAAGGAAAAAAAAGAAATGAGTTTTTAACCATTAATCAAAAACTTAGGAAATTTGATGAAATATATAAATGAAATAAACATCTGTATTCAAGACGGAAAATGTGTGTAATTGTTTATTTTCATTTAGAATGAAATTTTGAATTTCGAATATTTTGAAAGATTATTAATTTTCTACATAAAAGAAGAGCTTTCATAAAACGCAGAAATTTTTTTCTATTAAATAGTTTGACACATCACACGACGTCTTGCATAAAATAAAGTTAAGTAGTATTTTATAGATGTGAAATGATAATGAAAGTAATTTATATAAATATACAAATATTTTTCTTAATTATCTTAATAGCTAAAGTAATTTTCCAAGAATTATAACTAATTTTATTTAAAACGAATTTTAATAAATCAAAATTGAGCAATATGGAACATGTCTTAAAACTACAAATTTAATCAAATTTGTAGTTGTATTTTAATTTAATGATAAAAATTATTGAAAGAGAGAAGAACTTAAATGCAACTTAATACTTTTTTGTTAAAAAGTACTAGAATAAATAATATTTATCCAGAAAAATTTTTGGAATTTTTATAATAAAAAGAAGCAAAAATAAAAACTTGTATCTCTTTTGAGAATAATCCTAATAAATTTATTTTGAATGACACATGTGTCACTTTAAAACTTTATCCTTTTGTTAACTATACGCATATTATAGCTATCTTAAATTCGTTAAGACTTTAATCTCTAAAAGCTGAAAATGTAATTATAACATCTCTTCCTTTAAAAAATGCTTTGTTTTAATCTATAATAAATAAGAATTTAAAAAAATTTTAATCTGTCTTGTTGAAATAAATTTTGACGCTGTGTTGATACCCTTAAATAATGAGATTTAGCTATAAATGACTATAGTATATGAAACAAATATTTAAGCGAGATTTTGAAACAACATTTAATAAAATTTATTAATTTTTACATTTTATTAACAAATAGAGCTTTGGCACATATAATATACTACTCTAATTCAATAGAAAATACTCAAGTATCAGATTCTGCGAAATTACCAAATAAATATCACTGATGCAAATTTTTATATAAGACTTTAAATGTGAATTTAAGGTATTCGAGACTACGTTCAGAACCGTGATTTTGAAAGTGTTTAAATGGATAATATTTACGATATTTAGTGTCACTTAGATTAGAAAATGCATGTAAAATTGTTTTAAGAATAGTATTCCAATAAAAAATTATGTAAGTACAATATTTTGACAAAAAAATGAACATAGAAGGACCCATTTTGAAAACATTCTCCTTTTGCGAAAAATGCTTCTATTATAATAATATTCTGCCTGTATTTAGTTCAGACCTCTGTACAGAGCGTCAACTAGACTTTTTTAAATATATAACTTAGAAGTGGGTTTATCCATGTTTTACAACAGAGGGGAGACATTTTAAGAAAAAAACGCCGATAATTATTTCAATGGGTTGTAACTCTGAAAATAATGTGAATGTTTCAAAAATCATAGTTGAGCCTCTGTACAGAGGTCTGAGCTATATACAGGCAAAATATTTTTGTAATAGAAGCATTTTCCACAAAAGGAGAGCATTTTGGAAAAAAGGTATTCTAAGTTAATTTTTTGCCGAAATAGTGTATTTAAATATTTTTTTTTTGTCGAAATGTCCTTAAAACAATTTTATACATGTGTTCTAATCTAAATGACACTAAATATCATGAAAATTATCCATTTATGTGCTTTTTTAAATTCATGGTTCCGAACGTAGTCGGATACCTTAAAAAAGTTAACAAAGAGTCACAGAGAGATTATTTGTGTTAAAAGGCCATCACACACATCTATAAGTAAAAAAATTTATCTTTGTATAAATAAAATCGCTTCACTCCAACACCGTTCAACCGAAATCAAAATTTGCATGTATATGTATTTTTTGTGGAGAAAGTTTTTGTGCTATCCTCTTTGTTCCAGCTCCCCACCAGGTGATGCTACAGCATATCAACTTCTTTACCGTTCCATCAATTACCAAGTTGCCAAAATAGTCGGCAAAAACAATACCAACTTAGTTCTATCGCCAATATTTCGCTGTTTCCATTGAATCACCATTATAATGTAAGGAACGGCGTTGCTTGCGAACTTTACAATTTTAACATAAAATAAATACAACAGAAAGTAATATTAACGTATTACACATACAGATATAATTTATTTACACTATTTTAAGCATTATAATAAAAGTAAAGTAATTATTATAATAAAAGTAAAGATAATTAATCGATCTTCTAAATCCTTAATAAAAAAACGTGAAAGTTTGTGTGGATGTTTGGTACTCTTTCCAGCAAAAACAACTGTATAGATTTTAATGAAACTTTACAATAATATACCTTATACATCAGAATAACACATAAGTTATAATTTTTAAAGATATTGAGTGAAGTGTCCAAAATATTACGATAATTGTCAAGTAAGTAGGAAAAAATTCTGCCATCTGCAAAAAAGTCCGCGACAGCATATATCTAGCTTTTATGTGTGAAGCAAAACTTTGCATTTTGTTTTGTCTACGCCAGGAACTGCGAAAGCTTGAACAGGCGGAGTGTGAGGCTGATTACAATTACGTAACATAAAATAAACATACAACATAAAATACATACATAAAATAAATACAACAAAAAGTACTATTAACGTATTACACTTCCAGATATAAATTATTTATACTATTTTAAGCGTTCATTACACAAAATTTGTAACAATATGTTACTTTTGCCGAGCAGAGAGCAGCTTAGTAAGGTATTTTCAAAAGTCGATCTACAAGAGAGTTACAGGGCGTTATAAATAAATAAAAAAATCTTTTCATGAGCTATTAGACTTTCAGACTTAAAATTTAACAAATATGTATTTTTTTTTGTTGTTGTTCAGCTGAAATATGCAAAAGCTTCTATTTTGTTTAATTTGCAGTTTACGTAAAATTAACTCATTAAAAACTTCTTTATACTTCAATCTGTATTGTTTGATTTTTCAATTCACCTGTGCGAAGAACGGGTATACCAGCTAGTTTTTTTTTATATAAATGCACAACATTTATTTAAAAATTATAAATCAACATTAATGTTTTCCACACAACTAACACTATCTCAAACATTTTTATTATTACATATAACAGAACTTCAAGTGCATTGTGTAGAGGGATTACAGCATTTTAATTCTGTGAGAAATCAGTGCTCACACTTTGGTGTAAAGTGGGGTGAAGATAGTAAGGTGCCAGCTCATGTGCTGATCTCGTCATCTGATTGTGATTCAAAATTATGTGATACATTGGGTAGGGTAAGTGGGTTTTTATATAGACAAAAAAAAATCACAGCCAGAAGAATTCAATACAATAGTTTCAAAGTCCATGAAAACAAAAGTGTTATACATGAAATAAAATATATAATTCATTTACAATATTACTAACTTTGTAATTTTTGATGTGTAACATCTTGCTTCTCGGTTGCTGGATATCTTTTGGGAGTGATTTCGTGAAAAGGGACGGATGTGTGTAACAGGATGTGACGTAAGGGCGCGCTACTTGATTTGACCAATGAGAGTGGGTGACTGTGCCTTTTCGCTACCCTCGCATGGGGGTCTAACTCTAGCAGCC
The DNA here is from genome assembly GCA_019973955.1 of Trichonephila inaurata madagascariensis. Taxonomy (NCBI): domain Eukaryota; kingdom Metazoa; phylum Arthropoda; class Arachnida; order Araneae; family Nephilidae; genus Trichonephila; species Trichonephila inaurata. The sequence goes on from BMAV01009298.1 coordinate 20,777, forward strand.
ACCAAGCACTCGAGCGCTTGACACTAAATCCGTTAGTCTTGATATTGGGGGACATAAGTGCGGCAGAATGCTTATTTGAAAATTGTCAAAGGGTGATTTCGGTGGTCGTATACATTTCTTCGAATCATACGGTTAAAAAAAATTGAAGATTTCCTGCATTTTGTACTTTTACCATATAACGAAGGTGGTTCTGCTCTTTTAAAAAAATTATCACTCGCTTCCCCTGATTTTGAGTGGTGATTTTAACTTTAACTTCAGTTTACCAAAAGCTGAGCCGCTCATAGCTTTTATGAATGAAGAACTCAAGCTCGAAATGAACACAAATTACAATGTTTCGACTGCTAACAGTGGTACTGTTATTGACGCTGTTTTTCAACGGTTTTTAAATACTTTGAAATCACAAGTATATGTGTCATTTTTTTTATCATAAGTCTATTGTCTCAGCTCTTCCCCAAATTGAACAAGAATAATTATTTTTGATAAAATATTGCATTACTCCTTTTGTTAATTAAATACAATTTTCATTAAAGATATAATTATTCGATAGAAAATTATTTCCAATCATACCCGATTAATATTTTTTTCAGGGAAAAAGTTAATATTGCGTATTTACCAAGATAACATGTCAAATGTTGCACATCATATGCGACTACTGTAAGACTCGTTTTTTTTTTTTTTTTTGAAAGATTTTTTGTATTTTGTAATTACCGTAAGATATCCGGCGTATAACGCGTACCTTTATCACAAAAAATAAGATCGAGATTTACGGGTGTGCGTTATACGCCGGGTATGAAAATGATAGCTTCAAAAATAAAGGAAAAAATGAGGGTAAAAAATTGGATTGCTATATGGATCGGAATACTGTTTACATAAAACAAATGGTATACCTAACTAACAGGGTTGTAATTCTAGAAGCATACTATTTCTTCAAAAGCCTAAAGAGTAATATCTCAAATAAATGACTTCAAAACATGATAAAAATTGAGCAGGTACATTTCAAGTTCTATCGTAAAAATAGTGAGCGTTATACGGCAAATATAGCTCAAAATTAAAAAAATGCAGCTTGAAAGTATAGGTGCACGTTATATGCCGGATTTTACGGTACTTATCTCACCCGATCAACAGTAACATCAGATCGAGGCCCACGAAATTCATCGTAGCAAGAGTAGCTTGTACGCTTGTCGTTAGCCGAAAGCTTTAAGGTATCCGACTACTTTCGGAACCGTGATTTTAAAAAAACGCATAAATGGATAATTTTCATGATATTTAGTGTCACTTAGATTAGAATACATGTATAAAATTGTTTTAAGGACATTATGATAAAAAAATTTATTTAAATACAATATTTCGGCAAAACATTAACTTAGAATAACCTTTTTTCAAAATGTTCTCCTTGTGTGAAAAATGCTTCTATTATAATAATATTTTGCCTGTATATAGCTCAGACCTCTGTACAGAGGCTCAACTATGATTTTTGAAAAATTCACATTTTTTTCAAAGTCACAACCAATTGAAATAATTATCGGCGTTTTTTCTCCTTAAAATTTCTCCTCTCTGTTGTCGCAAAACGTGGATAAACCCACTTCTAAGTTATATATTACAAAAATTCTAGTTGAGCCTCTGTACAGAAGTCTGAGCTATATACAGGCAAAATATTATTATAATAGAAGTATTGTTCGCAAAAGGAGAATGTTTTGAAAATGGGTCATTCAATGTTCATTTTTTGTCAAAATAGTGTACTTAAATAATTTTTTATTGTAATACTATTCTTAAAACAATATAATATGCATTTACTTATCTAAGTGACACTAAATACCATAAATATTATCCATTTATACGTTTTTGCAAAATCACGGTTCCGAACGTAGTCGGATACCTTAAGCACCATACAGGTGACAGTACGATTTAGTTTGGTTCCACCCCACTTTTGAGGCTTCTTTCAAGCAAAGGAGACTTTCGTCGCGACGAATATTTAGAGCAGGGGGACTCAACCTTTTTTCTGCTGGGCCGCATACATATGTCAGCTATTCCAAGCGGGCCGAAAACATATGTTAGCAATTTCACGTGCGCTGCATCATGAGGATGAATAGGAAGGGGGTTAAAATGTAAAAGATAGATCAAAATATTTTAACTCCTGGTTTGCTTTTTTTAATTACTATTTTTTATATTTTTTATTTGTGTCACTAACATTGAATTAGAAGTATTTAATAAACACTCCTTCACAGTTTCTGCATCAGTAAACGGTTTTATATTATTACCAATAGTATAACAAACTTCATAATATATCCTTGTTACCGCTGTGATAATACCACTGACAAAATATTTTGTTGCTATTGCAAAGATAATTCAATTAATCCTATTTATCACCTCTTGAAAGAGATCTTCGAGGAAAAGTGTCATCGAATAATTCCTGTTTATTGGTATTTTTTAAATACAGCACTTTCGTGACAAATCAAACAATTACTAATACATATTTGTTTTTTACCGCAAAAAAGTCAACCTCCCAATAGTCTTGAAATATTTTCTTCGAATATTTTTCACTTGCAAGATATGAAAGATGTTTAAAAATTAGTTCCATCCATAAAACTATCACTACTCTACTGTCGTCTGTTATCACTAACCGTAAACCGTTACAAATGAAAAAAGAATATCAATTCGCACTAGTGCGGCATCGAAAGCAAAAAGCAAAATTGAAGTATTTGATTTCTTGACACCAAATTTTTAATGTATTGTTCTTAAATAAGTTTATTTTTCAGAGCAATGGGCACTGACCGGGCCACTTAAAAAGGCTTGGTGGGTCGCAGGTTGAGTATCGTTCATTTAGAGTGTCCCCATACCGAGAAGGCATTATACATTCATAAACACCCATGCCTGCTCTGGTATTCGAACCCAGGTCCTATGAGATTAATGGATTTTGGAAAGGAATTACTAATGTATTTGTACACGAGTAGAACAAATATTTAGAAACATTTCTAAAAGGACACAAATTATAAAATAAATATATTTGGGGAAGCTTCGTCTTGAGTCGAAACATTATACTGGAAATAGGTTTAGTTTTTTTTGGAGAAAATCATTATCTTAGGAAGAACGACAGATGATGTTTTAGCTTCGTTAACGAGATGTTATTACTTTCTGTCCGCAGGGAAATAAAATTATTCAGACAATGAACAAGAATCTAGATTTTGCTGTGGTAAAGCTTATTATCACGAATTAATGCATCTAGAAACCAATTAGTTATATTTTATTAAGATACCTTTGGTAATTCATCATTTACTGATGTTCTAATATGTCTGGCCTGAAGTCATATTTTGCATCTTAATAAAACGTTATAACAATTACTAATTGTATTGTAATTGATGTAATTATATTATCTTTAGTTCATTGAATACTTTTTACGTTATATGCTAGATTTTTTTTTAAAAAAAAAGATATCTCATTTACAGCAAAAAAAAAAGCTCAAATGAGTAGAATTTTTATGCTTAAAATATAACTTTTAATTTTATTGCGTCTTCTATTTACTATAGTATTACGTAACAAGCACAAAGATAAATAAAAGAAATTGATCAATGTTTTCATGAAATGTGTGGACGGAGTATATACAAAATGCTTTTGAGAACTTTTATTTAAATAATCTAAGAAAAATACTGAGAAAACCTGTGTAATTAAACATTGCCACATAAATATTTAACATAGCAAGCAATATTGAAATTCAAAATTTCTATAAGGAAATTATGTAAATTTTTTAGATATTCTAACGATTAGTATAATATTGAAATATAAAAATATCATAAATATTGTGAAAATAGGATTATGTGCTAGCAGTGCTGAAATTATTTATGCTATCCAAAAATATAACTCTAGAGAAAGAATGTATTTTGTTATTACAAGGAGTAAAGGTAATTTTGATGAATTTTTAGGAACTAAGTAAACACTTCTTCTAAGTCCAATAACATTATTTTATAACTTTAAGAACCCGAAGAATAACATTAAAAGATATATTTTAAAGTTTTTTACAAGTAAAACAAATAATTGTTTATTAGAATTATTTTTCTCCAACAATTCCATTTCGAAAGAACATAACGTTCCAATATGATAAGTTTCTATGCCCTGTTATTTTTGTAATATTTTTTCCAATAATATTATATGCGAAGCTACAATTTTAGCATATATGCTACAGCTATAATACTTTCAGAATATATTTTCAACTATCCTATTATATATATATTTATAATATATTCCTCAATACTATGATACTTAGAATATATTCTACAACACTATACCTTACACTATAGTACTTCCTTTTGAATGGATTCATTTCTCTTGCCATTTAATGTAGATTAATTTCAATTTTAATTTGGAAAAGTGGTAGTGTGTCGCGCTTCCACACCACAGGTCAGGGGTCCTATCCTCGTGCTGGACAAGGTCGACTCAGCCTTTCATCCCTTCAGTAGGTCGATAAATGAGTACCAAGCGTGCTGACTAAATACTGAAGATTTAGCTTCAGACTGATCACCTGATCGAAACATCTGCTCATGCACCTCAGCACCCAATGGTCAAGTGTACTGAGATGGACACAGTAGGCCTTGGCTCTCATGGGCTGTTGCGCCACTGTGTTTAGTTTAGATTAGTTTAGTTTAATTTAATTTGAAAAATGTTTTCACAGATCAAGAAACAAAAGAGTCATTATTTAAAATGTCCTTTTTTTTACAACACAGGCATTATTTTTGCGTGTAAAAAAGAATTATATATTTTCTTTTAATATAATGAAATTTCTTGAATTATATCATTTATGAGTGGAATTCAATTTAGATGTTTATTAAAAATTATACATTTTAGCGTTTTTGAATGAATTAACATTTAACTGTTGAAACTTATAAAGTGCCATTCCTTGAAAATTAAAAATATGTGGCCAATCATTATTTGTAATATGTTAAACATTAGAATTAATGAAGCGAAAGTATAAAAAATAGTTTACATCATTGTATATAT